>JASANX010000957.1:0-20182 GCA_030849745.1 Trypanosoma scelopori | reverse complement strand
GGGGCACAAGAGAATAAAAACCCATAACAAAGAAAAAAAAAAGAAAAAAAAAAAAACGATAATTGCTCAAGAAACATACGCACGGCGGCAACATCCATCCACTCATCTCCGCCGTAGAGCCCTCACCATCCCGGCGACTATTCACCGACGTGGTAATGAATAAAAGAAGGTGGCAGTAGCGCCCTTCAGACTACACCCCGCACGCAACGTTCCTTTTGTTTGCTTCGGTTCACCCGCTATGCGCAGCCATGCGATGGGGACATTTTGTGGGTGGTGTGCCCCCTTAATTCTTCCAGCACACCACCTTTCAAGACTGTGTCCAGTTGGTTGAGCAGCTTCTCATTTTCGGCAGTGCTGTCTTGCAGTGAGTGGCGCAGTGCGTCTCGCTCTGCCAAAAGTTCCTCCGTTCGCTGTCGCTCCTTCGCCAACAATAACTTGACGCTAAGCATTGCAGGTGACTCTATCGGGTCATGTGGCAGCGACCCAATGGCAGCAACAGCAGAAATGCTTCTCTCTGGTGCATTTTTGTCTGTCCAAGCGCGCGACGATGCGGCCATTTGAGCGGCGCGTCGTGCCATCAGTGCGGTGTCGGCGAGGCAGACATGATCGCGCCAGAGTCTCAGCTCCCGCTGCCGCTCTCTGTTTTCTTGACGTATGCGCTCCATTCTGCGGCACTGCGTCTCGCGGCACTTGCGCACCCAACGTGCAAAACAACGCAGAGCAAGGGACAGGGATGCGCGTCGTCCGACGATCTCCACGGCCGCAGCCACCTGTGTCCGCGTGCGATTTAGGTGCGCCTCCACGTCCCCGAGCTCAAGTGACAGCAGCTGAGCCTTTGCAAGATGTTCCTCCTTGCTGCTGTGAGCAAGCAGCAGTGCGCGTTCTAGCGTTGATGCGAGTTCCAGTGCACGAAGCTCCCTCCCAGACGATTCTAGTGCGTCGGCGTGCAACTTTGCGTGACGGGCATGCTCCTTGGCCACGGCCTCCGCCTCCGCGCAACGGATCTGTTTCGTGGCCCTCTCTTGCGCCCGCTCCAGCGCATTCTGTGCCTCATCCAAGCGCTCCTCCAGCGAGCGCACTTGCACATAAAGCGCAGCCTCACGCTCCTGTGCTGCAGCGCGTAGAGCCGTGTTTGTCACCTGAAGTTCAGCCACCATCGCCTCTAGTTCCCTTTTTGTGGACTCCAGCTCTAAACTCTGCTCCTCCAGACATCGTTCAAGTTTGCTGACCTCCGCCTGTGAGGCATGCAACGATTCCTCGATCTTCCTGCGCTCCTCTTTATCGACTTCCAACTGCCGAGACTTTCTCCTGCATTCCCGACATGTTCGAGACTGGCGCCGAATGCGTAAACGATGGGTGCGGCGGTACGTGCAGATTTTCCACCACTGCTCCCAATTTACACCATTACCACCACCGCCAAGATGAATTTTGAAGGCGTGTCTTTCGGAGCACTGCATGGCGGTGTCTTTCGTCTCCACAGTTGTAGGAGGACTCGTGGGACACACACGGCAATGTTCCGCGATGCTCAACGCCATCTCGAGACGCACCTGCAAGAGTTCAAATAGTTGTGCACCCTCTTCCATGACGATATGCATGCGGGTCGCAGACTCCTCATTTAGAAACTCACATACGACGTCGGGATTGACATCACCAACCTTTTCTCCACCTTTGGTAACCGTTTGGTTCAGAGAATCATGTAGATCATCACATTTCGAAGGTGATGAACTCCTGTGCTCCACTTCCTCCACCGCGTCCGATACCAACACGGGGGAAACCACCTGCGGCAACTCATCGGTCCCCACCGCCACCGATTGCGTCCGCAGTTTGTGGGAATGCAACGGGGCTTTTGGCCATGACGAGTCGCTGCCAGAAGCCTCCACACCACCCATCTGCAACTGCATCGGAGAATTCGCTGACAGAAAACATGTTTCCATCTGAAGGTGTTGCCGCAGTCGATCCACTAGAGCAAGTGGGTTGTGTTCCTCCTGTTTCACATCCTCCGCCTCCAGGGCTGTAACCGGTTCGTCCTTCTGGTGCAACGTCCTGGTGTCGTCTAGCGATTCATCCTTCTTGGCATCCCCGCCACCGATTCCATCCTCCTCTTCTTCTTCTTCCTCCTCCTCCTCCTCCTCCACAAACACATCCGAGACGTGTCTGCGGTCATCCGAAACGTAGAGATTACTCCCCATGCGTCCCAGCGACTTCCCCTCCAGCTCCAACGCCCTCTTAAGTAGCAACGCACGGCTTCGGCGGGTTGATTTGGCCTGTATCCTGCGTTGGGCTGTTGCTGCAGTTGTGCTGTACGCGAGGGCGAATGTCCTTGAAACCCTCCTTGCTGTTGTTTCGCCTGGTCGCACTTCATCAATTACAGGTTGGTTCTTCTTCTTGTTGTTTTTGTTGTCATCGTCGGAGAGCTCAGCACGGAGATTTGAAGGCGTTTCAGCCGCACGGTTGGAGAAAGATGCATGCACCCTTGTCGCTGCATGTATGAGCGATGGTCGACATGAAATGGAGCTGGTGGCGGTAGTTGCCCACCCGCCCGCACCGCCTGAAGGCAAAAATGTGCGATCAGCCTCCAATTGCTCTTGCATCCTGTCGTTCCACGCCTCCCAGCGATCCAGCATGGCCCTGGCGTCCTCCACCGTCTCCACATCGATAGCAGGCGGTAGGTTTAGGTATGCGTCGCTCGGTCTCACAGCGAGGTACGTTTCAGGCCCCACTGACAATGAGGTAGGCCTTTCTATGCTACTGCTACCCATCTGCCTTGTATTCCCCTTTTTTTATTTACTGCTGTCTTTCTTTTGGGTGTGGCTGTAGCACCGCCCAGAGAGGAGGCCCAAAGTGCGTGGTCTTCTGAGCAACAGAACAGGCAGCCGTGGTGGGAAGTGAGGAACGCCAAGCACGAGTGCATCACCATATTATTATTATTATTATTATTATATTTTACCCCAACACCTACTCTCATTCAGTGCAACAGCGCAGATTCAGCCACGTACATCATGTCGTCGTCGTCATCGCACGCACGCACGCACGCGACTGAAAACAACAATGCACAAAGTTAGGTGCTGAGTGGAAAAATACGCAACAAACAAACAAAACAACAACGAAATAACACATTACATTCTGGGGCGTGGATTCTTTCCTCGTAGCGAGAGTGACGCCGATGTTGAGTCCTCTGCCGTAATGATGGTGAAAGGAAGAGCGCAAATCAAACATACCAAAACACACACACACACACACACACACACACGATCCGAAGAAAAGAATGCATCAGCGGCAAAAGAGAAAAAAAAAAGAAAAAAAAAAAGGGGGGGGGTGGGGGTTGAAGAGAAAACGACGTCGAACTCTTCTCTTAGCGGCTGCAGGATGCTGAAGAATGCGAAGAGGCAAAAGGAGTACAACAGAGAAGAGTTCATACAAAAATTCGAAGTACACACACAAAAATAAAAATTTAAAGAAGTTGAAACAAACCTCCTCCACCGTCACCACCTACGAATCACTCGGGAAAACCCACGGACGGAAAGGCCCTGCTATTGTGATTCTCTTGTCTCAACATGTCATGATTTAAATGCATTGCAGGTACTTCGGCGTGCAAGCCTCCGACCTCCATCAGTAACTCGTTTTCCCTCATCCGCTGCAGCCGGAGTCGCTGGATTCGCAAGCCACTACCATGAGAACAGTGGAAGGGTGGCGCATTGGTGGACTCCTGCATCGGCCATCCCATGGTAGAAGATGGGTCTTGTACGGCGGTGTGCTCGCCATTGAGAGGGATATTAGAATATCGTCGCATCCGCACTAAATCCGGGCGGCCCTCGGGCTCGGCCTCCACACCCATGAGATTGTGGGGCACTTGAGGAACAGCAGCAGTAGGCAAAAAATTCTCTGGGTATGTCGGCTGTTGAATCGGAAAACCCCTTCCCTTGACGTTGGACGACGCAGGACGCACAGCCTGCTGTGGGTTTCCCCCGCCAGAACTTGTTGAGGGATGAACTCCGGAGAACTGAGGCGCCCCCTCCGAAGAGGAGCTGCCCCCCTTGCACAATATCCCTCCTGGGGGTGGAGGCAAGACCAAAGCTCTGGCCCGGACCTTAGCGTCCGTGTCATTCGCCTTTTCGGGGGGCGCGTTTTGCGTTGAAGACGTCGGCTCACAAAAAAGGACCTTCTTTTCGACTTGCTGTGGTGAGCCTGTGGCGGCGTCTCGGGGTTTGTCTCTCGTGTCTCCATTCCTACTCCGACTTTCGCCACCTTTCTGGAAAGAGATCGCGGGAATATTTTTTGTTTTATCGTTCTCTGCATTGCCGGGTTGGGGATTCTCTGGATTTCTTCCCAAAGCGTCTGCATCGAGTGACTCACGTCTATCACACTGAGAACTTCCGTCCAGCCCCATATTCACCGTCACACAAACAGACCTGCCGTTCCCCTATTGCGCTATCCTACACGTGTGGGAATCAGCTGGGGGTTGATGACAGAGACAGAGACAGAGAGTGCGTGTGTGCGCGCGTGTGGAGGTGGATGCGGGGAGCCAGAAGGCAGAGGAACAGGCGGAGAGCGCTTCTGTAGAGAGAGAGAGAGAGCGAGCGAGAGAGAGACTTCATGGAGGAAGAAGACAACACACCCGCCCTCAAAGAAAAAGAACCACACTTCAGCTGAGGGACAAGCTTCACCGACGCTCCGGTTCTCCTTTTTTTTTGTTTGTTTCACACCATGCTGCAGAAACAACACACACACACACACACACACACACACATTGCATTCCTCCTTGAAGTGCTTGCCTGTTCCCCATCATCATCGTCATCATCCGCCCGTCCGTATCGCCTTTGAAAGCGGTTATTGCTGCCGCTGCTGCTGCTTTTGTTGTTGTTCTTCGAATTGGGGACTTGCGCAGCGCTGGACGCACACCGGACCTCCGTGGCGTTGGCCTGAATGACGGAGAGAAGAGAGTGGCAGGCAATGCGTGCATGGAGCGGAGTCGCGCTGTGAGAAACCCCCCTCGCAGTGGTGGTCGAAAAAAAAAAAAAAAACCAACGGAAAACAAAACAAAACAAAAAAGAGAAAAAAAAAAAAAAAAAACGAAAAAAAAAGGGAAAAAACGCAGAAATATGACGTCTTGTGATGCGGTCAGGCCTCCACTTCACTTCACTCGGGAGGTTTCCTCCTGCAGGAGGCGGGGCTCGGAAGTACAACAGTGCACCGGCGAGTCTTCTTTTTTCTTTTTTTTTATTTTCATTGAATTAAACCACACACACACACACACACACACACACAGAAAAAAAACAACAACAACAACAATGACCCCTGAAAGACTCAAACAAACACACGCAGCGCTCATGGTCCAAAAACCAACGGAGGGAAAAACAACAAATCAACAATGTGGCGCATACACGTGCGACGTGGCCGCCGCCTTCTTTTTTATTCTTGTCGTTCTTCACTCCTTGAACGCAGCAGCGGGGATTCCCTCCGCGGATCATGACGAAAAACCCCACGCACACCCCACAACAACAACAACAAAAAAAAAAAAGGCATTGGGCGAGCGCCCCCCGATAATAAATTAAAAAAAAAACAAAAAAAAACACACCACCGCCGCCGCCGCCGCCTCGGTTTGTGTTGTGTTTTGTTACTTCAACGCCGCGCTCGTGTGCTGCACGTTCCCCTCGCAAGCGTTTAACGGAGAGAAAAACAGACAACAACAACAACAACAAAAAAAACAGGGATGAGGAGGGCGGGGCGGGGGCCATGAAAACAACAACACCACCGCTCAGCCGTCACGAAACACACACACACGCACGCACGCACGCACGCACGCGTCTGATACAACACCACCGACGGCCAAACACACAAGAAAGAACAAACAAACAAACAAACAAAAGAAGAAGAAGAAGAGAAGTGAGTGAGTGGAGGTGTAAAAATAATAAACAAAAACACACAACACAATATATATATATATATATTCCTTTCTTTCTTTTTTTTTGTCTTTCATTTATTTGTGTGCGGTCGGGATGAAACGAAGAGGCATCAAAAACACCACTCAACTGTTAAAATAAAAATAGTTGTTGAAATTTATCCTCATCATTATCGTTTTATTCCCCTTCAGTCCGCCAGAATCAATGGTGTCAGGATTATGTTCTCGTTGCACTCATCATCAGTCAATCTTCTTCATATTCTGTTTTTCCTTTTTTCTTCCACACCTCTTTCTTTGCTTCTCAATTACCCAACGTTGCGTTTGCAGCAGCAAAACAAAGTGGCATTCGGCCTCCACCCCCCGTTGCCGCTACTATCGTCTTCTCTTCTCTTCTCGTTTCTTCCCGCGGTGGGTGGCGTTGAGGCGCTGAGAAGCGCCCACACGGGAATTCGCTCCCGCTCCTAGAGTTCATTCAGTGAGTTCTTTAGCTGCCGATTTTCCTTCAAAGGAGGAACTTGCGAATTCAGCACGGTGCGCTTCAGCGAGGCGGTACTCTCCCGTTCAGCTCGAAGCAGCTGCTCCTCCATGTACGACATCTCCTCTTCGCCGTCTTCCTTCCGCACCAGTTTGTACCGCCACCTCGTGATGACTGCAGCCGCGACCAACGCTATTATGGCGACAACCAGGATCACACACACGACAGTTATCACCGTCAAAACGTGGGACTCCGACGGGTCCTTCGCCTTTGGTGGGTCTGGCCGGATAACCCCGGACCAGCCAGGCGCGTTGCCTCCCCTCAGCAAAAGCGTCCCATTGACCGGGTATTGGCGCGTGTGGTACTTCGTGAGACGAAGTTGTATCTCAACAGCGTACATGGAGTTCACCGTCACGGAATCCATATTTTCCAACTGGCACGTAAGTGATGTCGACGTCACCGTCACCGTCACGCATTCCACACTCTTCTCTGCGAGCAGCGCCCCGCGTTGATGACTGCGGATCGAGTTGTCACGGCTTGCCTGTTCCGCAATAGGCGTAAGCTTCACGACGTTCCTCTTGGTGTGGAAATGATCAAAGTTGCTTCCGATAAAGGTTATCACGGCGCCTTCCACACAGGAGGAGCTCTGTAGGGCGCATTCACCAGACGCCGAGACAACCTCCACATCCGGTGGCACAAAGATGAGGAAGTTCAGCGCCCCGTCGTACGTAATATTCTTCCCGTCCTTATATATATCGCTACTCCAGACGCCAATGGTTCCCACAGAAACGGAGGCAGTGCAAACAAGCGTCGTGTGGTTCACGCTCTTCACACGACATGTTGGCGGACGCACCGCGTTTTCCGTCCGGTTGGGTCTGAAGAGCACGTTGTAGTCCACAGAAGAGTTGCTGGAAAACATGCCTCCAAAAACGACGTCCCCACCATCGCGGGGTTCAGTGGGGGAGATGAACTCAACCGTGTCAACTGTGGGGGTGGGAGGAGCCACAACGGTAATGTTGACCGGCACTGCAGCGATAAATTCGCTGTAACACGTGGGCATTACAGGAAAATTCTTATTCGACGAGCCAGTTACACAGGCGCAGAGGCAATTGACATTTCCACTAAACCCGTGTAGGTTGACCGTCACTGTGCGCTGTGGCGTCACATCGCTCACGCCGAAGCGGTAGTTTTCCATGGCCATATAACAGCTTGACACATCGCAGCTCACAGAGCCATTGCTCCACTGCTCCAGAAACAGCACCTCGTCCCACTGATCCAGCCCCTGTACAACGAATGTGGTGTTCTGATGCCCACTCACATGTGATGGCGATATGGTGAGTGGCTCAATCTGGAGTGTGCTCGTCAAGGATTCCGTCCGCTCGTCAAATGAATAGTAGAAGCCCATGTACGTTCCCGCTTCCAGGTCACTGATGTGGACATACGAATACTGTCTCGAAATAACAGGGGTAACTCCGGTGGTTTGCGCACTCGGATGAATCAAAAGTGCGGTATCGTATTCTACGTATGGTTGCAGATTTGTTTCCTTGTTGGACACAAACGCCATGAAAGACATGCTCTCCACTCCACCAACTGCCAAGGCGCATGTCAGACGTTCTGGACACCTGGTACGATACAGCACAACAGTCGCCAGAACCTCAACATTCAAGTACTGGCTGACACTGCGTTTCCCATCCTTTCTCGCAAAAAAGGCAACGGTCACGCTTTCGTTGACCGTGAAGGACCCAGTGTAGTTCACCCATTTGGTGGAGACCTTATCAAACCTGTACGAGATACTCACGGCTTCATCCGGGTGCCAGAGCACCACAAGCGGTGTTCTCGAGTCGGGGTATTCAACCTTGCCGACTGGGGGGTCCAACCAATACCGCCTGAATGTCGTGACGCCCACCTCACCACTTTCGTAGACATACTGTACAACAATATTGGGGCTATCTAGCTGGCCGCAGCACGCGTAGCCTCGACGCATCGCGATGACGGTGGGATCGTTAGACCACGGCGGATCACTGCCTCCATGCGTGTCGGACCATTTCCTACACACTGGCGTACTGTCACCACCACCATCATGAATCTGTACGTAGTCCTCCTCTTTCGTATGGTCCAACGGGAGCAAAGGAGCAAATGTAGACGCCGTAAAATTTGGAAGAGTCCTGCGCTTGGTATTGTAAGGGCAAAATGCATCAAGGTTGCACAGATGGGAGTAATTAGCCGCCTGGCAGTTTGCCATTGCCTGACGCCAAGTTGTATTGCCACTATCCTTAATCCAGTAGAAATCGTCATCCGCAGTAAGCTTGAAGACCACCTGATGCCAACCGCTGCTCAAATTATATGGAATCACGTGCCTCCAATCGTCATGCGCAGAGGAGACAAAGTTTCCGTTAACGAACATGCTGAACGCACCAACGTGTTCAACCACAAATTCTCCATGCGCACCTGTAGAGTAAAGTGCAAATGAGTAATACTGGTTGGAATTTCCCGCGATCATATCGGTGATGCTTCCGAAGGCTCCGTCCGTGCGCTCCTCGGGGATCCAAAAGAAATCCACAGGAGTGATGCCGTATATCTTCACACCAACCGACTCATATGCTCTAATCGACTGGGAAGTGTTGAAGTCTGTCTTGGACGGGGTGTCGTCCACATTTCTTGGGATCTCTGAAAATACCTGACCGGATAAACCGTACGACTTCAGCGCCAACATTTCGGTGATGACTTGGTTGCTTTCAAGCCTCGATACGCCATCTGGCAACGTCGAGCCCATTTCATAGGCGATTGCAAGCATCTCGCCAGTTTCAGTAGGAGCCATTGAAAAAATCCATTTTTCACCGTAAGAAGCGCTAGCCTTCACCATAAACTGATGCCATCCAATATGCAAAACGTGTGACCACATTAGTTTTTGGGACACGTCACTGTCCTGGCACCGGAAGGTGATGGCACCATCCACCCAGATCTCTACCGGCCCGTGGCACTGAACAGTCCAGACGATTGACCTGACCCTCGCAGCGTAGATGGCAAAGGCGAGGTAGCGCATGGCGTAAATCCCTGGCTTCGCGTCGGTTCCGTCCACCAGCCATTTCCCCAAGGCCACTTCTGACGGTAGCCACCTTGAGAACGAAAAAAACGGAGTGTGTATACGAGGCCGCAGGGAGCCCACGCTCAGATAAAAATCCCAGTTAAGAGAGTTGTATATGAAACCGTCCCCCGAACCAGCCATCAAGGCCATTGAAATTGGCTTGCCTTCCTCCAAGGGCACCGCATCTTCGGGGAAGCCAATTGGCATACTGTAGTTCCATCCGCTGCCGGACGCCATCATGCGAATTTTCATTAGCGTATTCACATAAGGAGCAAACGCCTTGATCAGAAACTGGTTCCACCCAATCGAGAGCGGGACATATTTCTCCCGCCCATCGTCCTTGCTAAAGAACACAACCTTACCACCACAGTAGATCTGCACCTCGGCCTCTGTATCAACCTCAACATTCACCCTCTGTGTGTCAGTGGCGTACACGGCAAGAGAGAAGTAATGTAGCGTTCCGTTCCCTGCGTTCACCACGAAGAAACCATTGGCGTCTGCAGACACACTCCTCCATGTACTGGAAAGTGCCGGAAAGCTAAAACCCGCCGTGCTGGTCATCCCATCGTAGGGGCGAATGTAACGCTCTCCCTCGTGAAGCCAATCATACTTAAACGGATCATTATCAGGATCGAATTCAATAACCAAATCGGGTGGGCCAAATCGCAGCATGTGTAAAATTGGCTTGGTGGGGTCCAGCGCAAGACCTGGCTTGGGAATCGGCGCACCCATAACAATCGTCCGTGAGAAGTGCTTCCCATTTTCCGGGTTCAGCTCCCCATTGAGAGCGACTGTGATGGTCACGTTGTCTCCCTCCTCAAACTCTGGCGCCTTACGCATAAACTCCAGAATTCCCCTCTCGTTCGACTCAACTTCCACAGCATCCTGAGAACCGATTGTGACACTGAACTTCTGCTTTCCACTCTGCACCTCCCCCCGAAAATTCCTGAAGAAGATGTAGAAGTATACATCGCCCCCTTCAAAAATGGCCGCTGGCTGCTCCCATACAAACCACACTTTCTTCGGATCGAACGGACTCAACTCGATGCTGTACGCACGTCCCCACGCCGGAATGTCCTTGACCCTCGCCTGACAGCAACCGCCAAAGTGGCCATGAACGTTACTCGTCCCCCATATTGACAAGCGCTGGCGAGGGGTCGCCGGTGGGTAATTTATCGGCGATCCACCCAAAGCCGATGCGATATCATGGTACGGCGGTACAGAGTGCACCCAGCCGTGAAACAGTGGGCTATCGGGTGAGTATTGAGAGTACGTAAACGTCCTTGTCGTTTGTGACGTGAGAACGCTACAAACGGTTTCATTCCATTTGGGAATGAAGAAGTCCTGGAAATCTCCCATGGTGAGAATCATGTAGAAGTTGTCGGCAAGATGATCGTACCTACCGCACGGGGTGAGATAATTTCCATTGTGCGTGAAAAACCCGTTTCTGATGATGCCGGGTGTGACCCTTCTTGAGCCGTCCACCACAGCAAGATGGAGAATAGAGGCAGATTCGATGATGTATGGGGTGTTGTAAGCCCCTTCAAAGTCGCCCGGTGCCCAGCAAACGTATAGCATTGGATACTTTAGTGCAGCCTTCAGCGTCACCTCGCCCTTCGTACCGCTTCCATCCACATTCTCGATGAGGAGCGTCTCTTGAGACGCACATGATTTCGACGAGGAAAGTAACAACATGTGACCATTGGCGAGATTTATTCCAGACAATTCCATTTTCAGTGGGTAACTCACGTTTTCCCCCAGGATTATCTTTCCAGTGGAGGACGGCACATCCATAATTGAACTGATGGTAACGAGGTTGAATTTGAAGTACAAATCTCTCACGATATGTTTGAAATCCACTGTATCTGCAGCACAGAGACTCAAAATCCCCTGCGCATTTTCACCGATGTCCAGGAATTCAGGTAAACGGACGACCGTAACAACATCATTCACCCTTGATAACACCATCTCGTTGACTGTTACCTCGGCACCAGGAACACATGGCTCTGGTGACAAAACGACATTATCTCTGCTGCGGATGCCGGCAGCAGAGAAAGCAATGATAGTCACCGCTCCCTTGTAAAAATAAATTGCGTTTCCATGGCTGTCCGGGTTTCCGCATTTCGCAAGATAACGGGTATATTGCTCTCCAAGAGCTGCTTCGTAGATCCTGACATCGTCAATCGAGCCTACAAAATCGTTCGCATGGTTGGCTGGGTCCATGTACACGCCACCCACCACCATCAGGGTATCGCCATTGGGCAGCGGAAGGGGCTGAGACAGGAAAGAATGAACGACATAGATGCCATCCAAGAACAGAATCGCTGACGCGCTGTCGTACGTACCAACGACGTGCGTCCATTGATCATGAGGCAGTGAATATGTTGAACAAATCCAGTGTATGTTCAGAGTAAAGCAGATGCGTCCATCACCGTCGAATACGAGTGCCCACTCATAGAGAGGGGACAATGCATCGGGCTTCTTAGCATACGATTTCGAGATCACAACTCGGTGCGACATATTCGCCTTCCCTGGTTTCACCCAAGCTGCAATGGTAAACGCCCTTGTGCGGAAATTGTAGACATGGTTTGCCTGCACGTAAAAGGATCCATCAAAGTGTAATGTTTGCGGATCCTTTATTCCATCCACCCAGCCTGGGCTCGTTATACCCTGTAGTTTGATATCGTTCGCCATCCCGCTCTTATCATGGAACGTTGTGCCGACAAATTCGCCTTGGTGTAGCAAATAGTGCCCAACTAGATGCTGCCCGGTGATGTCCTCATACTGTTTGCTTGGCAAACAGTGCCATGCCGATGCAATGAAGGACATTCCGGTGTACAACTGGATATTTGGTGATCCATTCGTAGGATCCATCACACATGCAAACGCATATTTAGCATCGCAATCCTCATCCATCCAAGACCCATCGTACGGCGTTGGGTGGGACGGTTTCACCAGAACACAGTCTTCAGTGCGATCAGAAAAATGGCCATTCGGCTCCTGGGGCAGCCAATCAGAAAAGTTAAAAAACAAGCTGGTCGAATAAAACAGGCCACCCTGTTCGAACTGCATCCGATGGACCCCAATCCATAGGGGATCGCCCTCTGCCAGTGAAATGAGGTATTGGTTTAGATTTGCGTTGAAAGTACCGACAAGCATTGCGGCCTCGCCCTCGCAATATTCACGTGACTCAAGCCATGTCGATTTTTCCTTCACAACCTTGTAGCAGTGTCCCTCAAAGTATGAATACCCGTGCTGACAAAGGCCAACATAGCTGTTTATACGGTATACTGAGGCAGAGCTCGCTCCGCCACACATATCGGAACCTTCCAGGCATGGTATGTTGCAGCTCTTCTGGTCGTCTTCGTACAGGCTCTCGTTATTGTATACACCACACGTGCAGACGGTGCCGTCCGTCAGAGCAAAGTATAGGGTGCCAACCTTCAAACAATGCTCCGAACAGGCAGTCTTGTTTTTATCGGCTATGACGATGTAGTTGTCTGTGTAAAGGTTTTCCGGGTATTGGGGGTATTCTGGCTGCGCAAAGTATTCCTTCGCAGGATCCTTGTAGCATCCGAGAAGAGTCGAGTTCGGCACCAGAGGAAGAGCGGGCAACGGTGTGGGTGGTTGTGCGTCGTCGCCACTACACTGGAACCGACTTGTGATACTATGCTCGTCTGATACGCTTGTGCAACTAGTGCTGGAAAACGTGCATGTCTTCGACTGTGTATTGTATATAGCAACAGCGCACTCCGACGTCATAGAACAGCCACGGAAACAACTATCACTGCCAATATTGGCACCATACGTGGTAAGCTTGCCAGAACTGTTGCTACACCCACCCTGGACAGATGCTGTCATGCCACAATTACTGCTCAGACGAAGATACGTCTCCTTCGCAGCGGGATCCTCCACCGTTTGTGTGCAGGTGCCATATGATAGATGGCAGCTCGCAACACCCGTCTTGTCCGGCGTACCCACAGAGAAGCCCACGCAGCCATCATCACGGTCGCATTGTAGCTGACAAATCTCTTTGCTGAAGGATCCAACGTGTACATTGCGGGAGCCAGAGCACGCTGCCCTCGTTCCCCACAGGATGAACTTGCTTCGTGGCTTCGGAACATAATTGTAGTCTACGCAGGTTGGACAGGCACACTCTGCATAGCCCTGAGCACAGTGGCCATTGGAGCAACAGCTGTGCCAGTTACACTCTGCAAATTCAAGATCACTTGCGTCTGTTGGAACCCCTGGTCCACACAACCCATCAGGACGGTATGGTCGAGGTTTCCCAGGAAGAAAGCATTTAACCTGGTTCGTTTCACTATAACAGCAACCTGCTTCCACACACTCTTGATGTGAAACGACCACGTCTGCATTCCCAAAACACGAAACAGTACGATTCCCAGTTTCGCAATTGGTGACATCGCCTGATGGCTTCACGTAGTTCCAACTCAAGCCCACTGCATTGTCAAAGCGAATAGACATCTCGGAAGTTCCACGGAACAGGGCTGGGAAGGTCACCTTGATGATCACCTGATGCCACCCCTTAGTAATGTTCAGTGGGGATGAATGATCGATGAGGGGAAAAATGGTCCACGAGTCAAGGACCATATCTCCGTCAAAGTATACGCGGGTTGTAGTGTTGAGCCGTATGGTGATCACAGCGCTCTGCGTAGTCGGGCTGTAAATAGCGATGGCAAAATATTGTATCCAGAACATGGTATTCGCCGGGCCAGTTTTGGCGAATCTCCCGTCTTCGACCTCCAGAGGCGACCACAAGTACCGCTTCCCGTCAAAGTAGAGCGAATCTCCAAAATCAGGTTCCTGATGCGACTCCCCCCCTGTAGAGTAAAATGGATCTTCCTCTATGTTCTTAATGGGAAGTGAGACGTTGTAGCCCTCCCCAAGGTGCAGCAAGCTCCTGATCCATCCAGTGGGAAGAGGAATGGCGTTACTTGGGGTTTCGGCGAGTAAAATAGTGCAGAGAAACGTGTGCGTTGCACACCCCCCTGCAGATTGTGCGGCAACATGTTTCTGCCCTGGTGCCCCTCTGGGGTAAAGGCACAAGACGTACATACCTGGAGGAGCATTCTTCACGTTGAACACAAAATAGCCGTCACCCGAAGAGCTTGTCCTCACATGGTCCAACGATGCATAGGTGGCGGAGGGAGAGAAGCAGGACTCGTTCGCTGGTAACAACGCTCCCATATCCCCGTCGCGAACACCTGTATAGAGGGCGATACCGGACTCCTGTTCATGATACACCACATGCGGATCAGCAATAACACTTCCCATTTCGTAGCCAGTTACTTTATCTACACAAAAGGTACTGAAGTCCCCACTGGCCTGCAACTTGAACTTCAGCGACGTACCGTAATAGTGGAACGACAGGGTGTCAAGGAGCAGAGGTGAGGTGAATGATGCCAATACATCTCCACTATCCGCGTTGGTGAGAGTAAACACCGTTCCTGAGGGTGGCTCGGTGCTGTACACAAGCTTCATTGCGAAGCTCATCACAAGTGTGGACGATGCCGTGTAGGTCATGGTAGCGGTTTGCACTGAGCCACATGTGTGGCTTTGCTGCTGAGCGGGCGTCCAATTTGTAGACGATAGGCTGATGGTTCCAGCAGCAGTGCGTGCCTTCAGTTGAAGTGGGGATTCGACAATACTGCTGCTGGAATTGAACATCAGCGCACCCTCAAAAGAAAACCCAGCAGCGTTAATGCTCTTGTAAAAGAAGAACGTGTGAACGTTTCCATTGCCAACTGGAGCTCCGGGGTCATCAACACTGGTGTCCACCACACATTTGCCTGCATTCTCCTTCATGGGCATTCGGAATTGCGACAAGTACTCTGCTTCCCTCTTACCAATGACTTCACCACTGAAGACAGTTAAATCCCCCAAAGTCATGTTTTCGAACGAAGTCGACGTCCCTCCCGTCACGGAGATGCCGTAGCCAAGCGATGCCGCCGGAGAGAAGGCAAGTCCGCCGTCTCTCACACTGGTGAATTGCTCGCGTATTACCTCCACAGAGTCAACAGACACCGTGATCCGGCCTGTTGACGCGTCCACAGTGAGGAGAACATTGCGGTAGCGATCCGACGCAAGCGGTATAATGCCAGGGCCATCCACGGTCGTCCTGTTGTCTCCGACAAGCACTGAAAGCTGCATTTCCGATGTGTCAGAATTCCACCCCAGCTGAATGCCATCACCATCTACGACTTGTCCGTTCACGGTGGGACGCCCGACAATGTCAAGAATAGGCACAATCCCAGTGCCTCCAATCGTAATCTTCAACCACATTGAAATGGACAACTTCCCCGTTCCCTTAACGATATTAAACAAGGAGCCCACCGCGGCGCTATTCCTCAGCCAAGCGGATCCTTGGGTGTTTTCGGAGACGCTCTCATAGTATTTGTCGGGGCATGAGACAGTCGCCTCTGGAGCAGCGCTCACGCCCACGACAAGTGCTGCCACAAGGACAGCACATACATACCACCTCATCTAACCAGAACCAAAATTTACCTTTTCTACTAATTACTATTTCGTCCTATATTATAGTATATTATATTTGTATATACACACACCACAAACAAGCAAACAATTAAAAAGAAAAATGCAAGCAAACGCCGAGGATTCTGAAGAATAAATAGATACGGGCAGCAGCGTCCATCCGCAACAAGCTGACAACACCCCGCCGCAGCTGCCATTGCCACCCCGTAAATATTTTTTTTTGTCCTTTGGAGAGAGGGTTCAAAGAAGAAAATAGTGAGGCGGTTAAATCGGCTTATCCCTCTCTCCAAGAGGGAGATAGTGTCACTCAAGGAACATGGGAAGAGAAAGGAAAATCACTACATGTAAGGCATAGAATAATCACAAGAAGGCATTGAGATGAAGAGAGCGAAAGCAAAAAAAAAAAAAAGAACTTCAATTGAACATTTGAAACAGAAGATAGATAAAGCTTTTAAGGCGGTTAATAAAGAGCTGTTTGCCGCACTATGAGGGAAAAACAAAAACAATGAGGTACGTATATATAAATAGATATATCGAGGACGGACTGTGCCTCACGCTTTATTCGCACGAAACAACCGAGAGAGGTAAGATGTCGTGAAAATGCAGCCTTGAGATCCCACCAAGGTAGAGCAGAGAATCATTCGCCAGATGAAAGCATGAAGTGAGGCTAGATCTCAAGACCCACAAATGTGCAGCTTGCGTGGCGGGAATTGGTGAGTGAGAGCGCCGGGAAACACAAGAAATGGAATCCCACATGCACCCCTTCCCCCAGAAACTAAAGTGGTGGAGTTGAAAGAAAACATCATTTGGTGGAGAACATCCAGCAGACATCCTTCCCGCAGGCTCGTGAGATGGGGACCATCGGATCACTCAAAGATTGAAAATTCATCAAAGCGGCTCTCTCTTTATCGCTTCCCAGGAGAAAGAAAAGAAAACCGTCTAGTACAAAAAGGAAGCCTCTAAATATTGATCCTCACGCATTAAAACATGAGGAAGGGGGACGAGACCAATACGGGCCCGGTCTCGTATGGACAATTTCAAGAGATCTCTTGCAGCGAAGCAAAAGAGAAAAACAGTAAATAGCAAGTGTCTACGAACACAACAACAGAGATAAATATACATCCACAAAAATAATAAGAAACAGCTGAAACACAGAGAAGCAACACGATATATATATATATATGTATATACAAGTATAAAGTTTAAATAATAAGGAAGAAACGGTGGAAATGTTTTCCTTTTTCTTTTGCGTTACGTTGTCTGACACAAAACATCGTGCGTCCCGTGCAACATTTTACATATCAAAGGGGGGGGGGGGGGGGGTGTAAATAGCCCCAATCGAAAAAGAAAAAGAAAAACGATACGTTTTCAAATGTAATGCAAAATACCACGTACTGCCAAAGATCATACAGAGTGAGGAAACGTATTTGATAATTTCCCTAGAAACATTTCGGAGAATTCCCGTTTTACACAGGAGTAATGTAAATGTTCAAACAATAAATAACCTATGCAGGAAAATAATAATAATAACCGGTTCCAAGATGGAGTGAGACTACTCTCTCAACATATTGGGAGAAGCTGTCTGATATTCTCTTGATAAGTTAAAATCATCAGTTCTGACTGCAGATACAATTAGATGACCCGACTGTGGAGACTCCCTTTCCCTAGCAGGAGAGAGTATTATTCGACGAACAGGCTGCAGAACGAACATCCACATTACATCTTCCAGACAACAACAGAGATGAAGACTGACAAAACTAGAGAACGAAAGACAATATTCAGCGAACTAACAAAGAAAAGAACACCACATTTATCACCACTGGACGAACCAAAAAGGAAAGAAGACACATTCACATTGCAAACATCACAGAAAAAAAAAAAAAAGAAACACAGTTTATTTTACCGTGTCAAAGGAGTTTATTCAGTCATTAATTAGCAGCGATGGTCACAAGTACTATTCACAAAACAGTACCACTGTCTTTCGTTTCTTACCGCTCTTTTGGCTCCAGCGATCGTGTCCATTTTTCCCCATTGTGAATCGTTTCTGCTCAAAAGCGGTGGCAAAAATATCGAGCCGTACACAGCACAAGACCGTCCACGTAATACACGAACTAAGCATATTGTCCTGGAGAAGAGGAGCGAAATGAGAGAAGCTAAGTAAAATCGGACAAACTGCGAGGTGCAAACACTTCAGAGCACTGAAGTCGGCAAAAGGCATGTCCCAAAAAGAATCACACCTGCTGCTGTCCACAATAAGAAGAAAAACTTGGATACGCCACTTGACACTGGCAAAGCCAGGACCAACCTGGACTTCCGATCAACTTTCAAAAAACCTCACCCACATTTTCCCCCCACCGGATCCGACAACAACAGACAGAGCCCAAAAGGATGTGTAGGAGGCCGTGCGGCTCGGGAACGCCCTGCTGCCGACAAACGCTCGAACAAAGAGCGCGAAGCGGCGCCCCTTTCTGTGCAGACAAGACCCCGCGCCCTCGCGCAACGACCAGCCGGGGCTCAAGCGCCGCGCGAGATGGCCTTCTTCCGCGCCACGGCGGGCGCAAAAAAGAAGCGGAAGGGGCGCGGGCCCGCCACCGGCAGCCTCGCGAGGGGCCAAAAACACGAAGACCCCTCGCGCCCTTTCAAACACCCGCAGCCCCCAAAGCCAAGGGGACCCCGGCCCCCGCGCTCCTTTGCAGGAGATTCCCTGCCGCTAGGGGGCGGTGGTCTAGCTGCGAAGGCGCCAGGTCCTGCCGCTTGCGGGGGGAATTTTGCGGTGTGTGCGTATGCGTCTGGCCCCGCCGCCCGATGCGAAAAGCAGACCCACCATGAATTCGCGCCCGCCTTTCAGCATGCAGAAACCTCTCTGAAAATGGGCCGCTCTGCAGGTTTGTTTGTTTCGCCCCTGGCTTTATTCTGCGCCTTTTTGCCTTTGCTCCAAGGAAACGCTGCCTAATTTACCCCCTCGAAACCCTAGGGTCTGGAGAAAGGCGGCCGCTAGGGGGGTTCAATTCGGCAGCGCCCCGCCTCTCTGGCGGTCAAAGGGTTTGAAGGCTTGGCGGGCATCGGCGCGCGGCCAAAGCATCACGGATGGCTTGCCGAAAAGCGGTTGAAAGTTATCGGTCTTTGGTTGGCCCACGGAAAGGGGGATCGCTTTAGATGGCGTTATCTTGGATTTGGCCGCGTCTCTCCAAATGCAAGACCGTCGGTTTTCCCTGGGGCGCGCTCGGAAATGCACGCGGGCCCCCCCTACTGTAGCGCCGTGCTCCCGTGGATTGCGGAAACCTTCTACAGCACATGGCGAAGAGACTAACTGCGCATTTCCCGCTGGACCGGCAACTTGATCTCCTTTATCTGAAGGCAAACAGTGTCGCAACTTGCTAATTTTCCCAGCAGCATGATAACATCCACGGCGCCGCGTAATCGGGAATTTCTGAGGGTTTTTCAAGGAGCGCGTTCGACTTTGAGCGCTGAATGGGCGGCCCTCGAGGCCCAGGAATCGGCTATTGCTCACCACTATGGCTGCGTCCGCGTCGAATTGGCAAATGAGAATTCCCGCGTTCGCCAGCCAGCGCAGAAAAAGAGCCAGGAATCAGAGCGGTAGATGACCAAACCGCAGAAAGCAGATGCGACAAGAGGCTACCCAATTTACAGAATTCTCAGCTGCGTTGGCTTCCTCTCAAAGCATCCTGAATTCTCTACCCGTTCCAAAGGTCTGTTTTCCTCCGGACCAGAAACTCTCCAGATAAAAAGGGCGCGCCATTATGCGAGTTGGGGTGGCGAGGTGTCGGCGCTGATGTGCGAGAAGAACGCCCCGAATAGAGCATCCGTCCCTTTGACGAGGCGAGGGGTTGACCCCTGGATTCGTCGCAAGGCAACCTATTTTTTTTTTTTTTGGCCAGCGTGCCGGGAGCTATTTCCCATCCCCCAAACCCCGGCCAGGCTTACACGACCGCGCAGTGGCTTTTTATCCTTTTTTTCCCCCCGCGTTTAGGCACCGTTTGCCGGGGTGGCAAGGGCAAGCTCCACAAACACAAGCAATCGCCGACTACGCGGAAACGGCCAAGAAACGCGATCCTGCGGCCGCACGCGCGCAAGATTTAGCCGAGCGCGACGGTCCGACAACGCTTGGCAGCCGAGAGCATATGCCTTAGCGACCCCTCCGGGTCCAGCACCGGCGGGGTGATGGACGCAGGTTGTCGCTTTGGAGGCA
>JASANX010000956.1:0-59811 GCA_030849745.1 Trypanosoma scelopori | reverse complement strand
ACGTACCCCACACATTCGGCCGCCTCAATGCGGCTCACACATGCCGCCCATATGTTTGATAACTCGAACGTGGACGACCACCACCACCACCACCTGGGCGAAACTCGAATGAAACTGCCGCTGCACTTCACAAGCGCTGCGCGAATACTCTCGCGATGGTCGTCCATTTCCAGCGCCAGATGGTGACAATGGGCGTGCCGTTGCCAACATTCCCCCCTTGCATTCAAACAGAAAGACTTGCTTGCCAAACCCACGTGTCTTCAGAACTTGAACCCTTCAGCCAGCTGCGTCATGACACGAATTTCTGCAAAAAAAAAGAAGAGAAAACGGATTCGCATGACTCGAGAGTGAGATGTGAAAACTGGACACCGTTCTCGTCGCAACCTCTCAGAGACACTCACCGAATACCGGAGCCGCCTCATTCGCCTGCCTGGACGGTGGCACCCGACGAATGGCAAGTGCAAACAACACGTGTAATCCTGTGCGAATTCGGTCGCAAGAATGGATCCTTCGCCTTCATTGTTGTTCTCGTTTTGCCTTTTCGGTAACAAGAGGGAGAGAAAAGAACATTAAAAACCCCCGAGAGAGAGAGAGTGTGTGAGAAACTGACGAAAAGAGATGGGCAAGGAGTGGTGAAAAGGGTCTCGGTCCTTGTGCAAAAAGGGGTGAAAAAAAAAAAAAAACTGGGGGTGGGTGGGGCAATGCACATGCATTGCACACGACATGAGCGTATCACCGTAACGGAATTTCCTTTTGTTGTTGGTGTTGAATGCCTTCGGATATTGTTTGCTGGTTTGCTTATTTGTTTGCTTGTATTCTTTTGTGTGTGTAGGCTTCCCTTTTATTTTGCTTGCATTATTATTTATCATTTATCATCATCATCACCATCCCCATCGCATCACTTTCTCCATGCGTCCCGCCTTCCCGACCGCCACTTCATCTCATGGCTGCCAGTGCTGCTGTCGACCCCCCCCCCCCCATCGCTGGCCACATCCAAGTGGCGCCTGGCATGCACAACGACTACAACAACAATCATCCAACACCCACACGCCTCCACTCCCTCGTCCAACAACACAAACACAAACACTTGCGAAAAACTAAAAAAAAAGGAAAAGGAAAGGGCGTGGTTCCCAAAACTGCATATATGTATATATGTATATTGGCCTTTTTTTTTTTTTCTCTTTGCATTGTATTCTCTTGGCACATGTTGTGCCCTAATGGCTCTCCCCAGGGGCACACCGCACGCACTCGCTCAAGTCACACGCAACGTATTGCAAGTGCATGTGAATGGAACACCACATGCGGCGAAAGAGTCAAAAGCAACAACAACGACCAAAAACAAAAAGACACAACTCAGTGATGTCCCCCCAACCCCCTCCCTTTCACTTTCCCAAAAACACACGCACGAAAAAAAAAAAGAAAAAAAAAACGGGATCGAGAGAGTGGTGGGGCGTTTGGAAGGGGAAAATAAAAATGAGAGAAAAACGATGGCACCTCACAACACAATCGACGATCAAAAAAAAAAAGGTTGCAGAGATGAGAGAAGTGCGTGCGTAATTGTACGAGGAACCCGACGAAAAGGCAACAACGCCGGGACCACCGGTAATATTTCCCCTTCTGCCTGACGTCACCGCTGGCTGCAGCTGCTGATGCTGGGCGCAGGCAGTACTACTTGGGAGCAAACTCCGATCCCCGCCCTAAAAAAAAAAAAAAACAATTGAAAAGAGAAACGGGCCGAGACGGCTCGAAGGAGAAATGAAAGCAGCCGGGGTGTTGGGTGCACATAAATCACCCGCTTGCGTCCACGGGTAGGCCCCAATTATATTGTGCATGTATACATACGTGCACCAATGGGCGTTGTGCTCCTCCTCCGCTTCATCATCGTCAACGTCAACGTCGCCTCCTTTGCTCCTGCTGTCTTGCATCACGTTCCTCGAGCTGTTCCGCCCCACATGTCTTCGCGCGCCCACCACCGAGTGAACACAAACAGAACAAGACAGAAAAGAAAACGCACCAAACAAACAGAAAGATACACTGAAGACGACGGGCAAGAAAACATTCAATCCCCCCCCCCCAAAAAAAAAAAAGGTCCCACCATCACTACGCACACAACATCAGTTTTATTCACGCCTACTTCGAAGACCACCACAACCACCACAACAGCCATAACAGTAATAAACGAGGAGGAGAAACATTTCAGACATCACCCCTAACCCTAACCCGAACAAACAGATGAACACACACAAGTTTATGTATATATACATATATGTGTGTATGTATGTATGTGTGCATTCAAGTGGTTGCAACGAGTGCGGGTGGGTGGGGGGGTGTGGGGCTGCTTTACTTCGCAATTTCGTGCGTTGAACCGGGGGCCGGCACAAAAATTTTTGTGTTTTGTTTTCACTTTTGTGTTTGTTTTGTTTTTCTTTTGTTGTTGTTGTTTTTGTTGTGTTTTTGATATGCAATCACATCTTAATAGCGACACGGCGGAGGAAAGGAATTTAGAAGACATTCAGAAACAAACAAACAAACAAAACAAAAAAAAAGACACACACACACACACACACACACACATCTCCTCCATTTGTTCTCAGCTCCTCATTTATAAAAAAAAAAAAGAAAAAAAGAGGAGGAGAGAAACAGCGAAGGAAATAAATATATAAATCAAAACAACAACAAAAGAAGAAAAAACCAACCAAACATCGCCTCCCGCCTTCCAACAAGAAAAGAAAAATTTCCTCTTCCTTTTCTTTTCATTTGTTGTTGTTGCTGCCGTTTGTTTTTCTTCTGCCAGAGCGTTTGGGAGGCGCGAGGTAAATCAGCGGAACCGGCGAACACCAACAGCGCCACCACCACCGCAAGAAAGAATGAAAAGAAGAAGAAACAAAAGAAAAAAAGGAGGAAGAGGAGGGGGCAATCATATTTTCCGTCCGTCTGAGGGCTCCTCCGCCTCCACCAGCGACACTTGCACTGGGTTGTCCCCCTTCTGCTTTTCAGGTGTTTCATTGCAGCCAATAGGGGAGGAAAAGTCCTCTGAATCCTCCAGCTTACACCGCTCACGGAGACGCGCGTACCAATCCTTGCTACCAATCCCAGATTCCCCCCCAATGGCAATCCACACGGTGTTGTTACTACCGGAACGAGAATCACCACCATTTACCTCCTCCTTTTCGTCTTTACCACCACTAGTATCACCACTTCCAATATCATCATCCCCATTCAAAGTACTCTCTCTACAAGTGCAGCAGGTGTTCTCTTCCTCGCGGAGTGGTTTATAACCATTTCCATTTTCCATTTTCAGCGATAAACCCCTTCGACCTTGAATGCTGCAGCATGGTGAGGGGTTGGAAGAGGTGGGAGTACAATCCCTGTTATAAACGAACCTCCGATGTTGCTGTTTACCTTGTCTACCACACTCTTCCTCAATGAACTCATCACCACCAGCGGCGAAGGAAGTTACAGATGCGTCCACAAGCTCAATGAGTGGACAGGGACTTGGAATGGAGGTATCTCGTCGGCTCGAGATATTGTTCTTTGCAAGAGAACCCCGTGACCAGAGTTTTGACGAAGGTAGAATCTTTTTAACCGCGCGGACCAGAACATGATTGCCTTGTCTATTCCCACCATCGTCTTCTCGCGATGGGGTGTTTAGAGTGGTGGTGACGTCGCCAAGACCTATAAATGGGATACGATTTTTAAGTAGGGTGTCATCCTCTTCGCTACCAGCACGACATGTTGTGGAGTTTGAGCTGTGCAAACCAGCACTTTGCAAAGAAGAAACCAACGAGTGGTTCACGTGCTTACGAAGAACTGCCTTCGCATTTTTCAGCGTCTTTGTGTTCTCCAAAGAGTTCAGAAAAGTGTGATTGGAGCGAGCGGTGCTCCCTCCACTAGTGTTTCCAAATGAACCTGCATTGCTCTGCGCATCCGAGGCCATTGATCGCGAAGCCGGTTCGATATCCACAAAACTAGGTGCGCTGCTCGTGGAGGAACACAAAATATGGCGCCGCTGGTGTAATCTGCAGTCTGGCCGTCTACTAGAAGGCTCAGGCAAACTGACATGCCCACCCCGCTGCCTCTCGCCAAACGAAATGCTCTTGGCAGAGGACGATGAAGCCTCCAGTTCCAAAGCCAGTATTCCTCGCCGGGCCTCCTGAAGTTTCAAGACCTCATTCACCCTTCTGGAGGTTGTTCGAGGAGTTCTCAGCTTTGTTCGTGCCACCCGATCGCTGCATGGTGTGCATGAGGTATCCCCATCCGTGTTCACAAACGAGGGCAGGTTGGCCACAAAGAGGGCTTGCGGATCTTTCCCAAGTCTATTCGCTCTGTCTTGCGTCACGACATTTTGAGAGTGTTCCACCGGTGTTTGTCTACGCCACTCTTCATCAGATCGAGTCCCACGCTGCCTCGCATGCGATGGGCGTGCTGTAGACACGCGCCGATTTGAAACGACGAGCGCTTCCCGATTTCCCCCAGTTTCATTTAGTGACCCGATGTTCGGCCCGGGAGGAGACGTGTCTCCTCCCAACGTTCCAAATGTGCTACCACCCATGTCCTCATGCTTACAGACTACCACACCCATGACGGGCAGTCCCACTCCCACTCCACCTGCACTTTGCCCACTGTTGTTCTAGTCGTGCACGACTTTGTGCCCTCCTTCTCCTTCTTCTCCTTCTCCAGCTCCTCGATAATCAGCACTACCAGTAACAGGAGGAACTATATACCTCACTCAGCTCGTGTTACACAAGTGTGCGGAATGAACACACAGAGGCCTTGTGTCAAGCGATTTTGAACACAAGCCAACTAGTGGAACTGACGAATAAAGGTAGATGATAACTCCACCCCTCTAACCTCCACCCCTCCCCCACCAAAAGAACAAAAAGAAAAAAAAATCCTTTTGGTGACCTCTTGGGGGAAATGTGCAGGTCTACTATTACGCTCTACCCAAGAAGTACCAAGCAGAACACACACACACGAAAAAAAAAAAAAGAAATAACATCCAACACAGACGGAGGAGCAGATAATCAAAATAGAAAGAAAGAAAAGGAAAAGAATAGTGCGAATAAACCGGCGAGGCCCTAGCAGAGGGTGATTGCATCATCATGCGTGACAGAGATAGATTGATAAAGAGATAGAGAAATATATATATATATAGAGAGAGAGAGAGAGAGAAAGAAAATATTTGTGTTGTTTGTGTGCGTACGTACGTCTCTGCATGAGAGAGACACCACGCAGAACACCAATGAAGACTTGCATGTCATCACGCCATTTTTTTTTTTTTTCCTCCTTGTTTGTTTCCTTTGTTGGTGCTGCTGATGGTTTGAGAGAGAGAGACAGACAGACAGACAGGCAGACAGAGGAGGGAGGGGGAGGGGAAACGCGAATGGAGAAGTGGGGAGTGAAAAGAAGGGAGGCGGAAAGCTGATCTCTTGTCTCGTATTGCCCATTTCCCCGTCCTTATTTTCCTTTTCGTTTCCCCCATCGAGCCAACAGTATCATCGACACCAAACACAGGTACAGTGCTGCCGACAGCGATGGTGATGGTAGTGATGGTTGTGGTGATGGGTGAAGAAGGAAACAATCAAAGAGTGGGAGAAGCATGTGCAAGAAATAAGAGGGAACAAAAATTACATTAATGTGACCTCGCACCACAACCGGATTTCCCTCCCAATAATAAAAATACTCGTGTCTGTGTGTGTGTGCCAATGCATTTGCAGGGGGAGGGGGGTGGGGTGGGGAGGAGATCGAGAAGAAGGCAACATGGGGTCGTAGGAGTTTATGTAGACGAACGGGACACACGCCTCCACACACACACACACACACGCAGCAAGAGAGACACGGAAAGACACAGACGCGAATCAGATAAATAACGGCGCATGCGCACGTGCCAAAGAAGAAGAAGAAGAAACAAACAAACAAACAAACAAAGAAGAAATGGAAAACTAAACAGGGGGATGCGAAGTTTCAAGGAAGGAAAGAAATAAACGCAAACGCAAAAAAAAAAAAAAAAAAAAAAAGGATGGCAAGAGAGAATTGGCCTCCACCTTCTCCCCACCCACCACCACCACCGCCCCTTTGATTTCACCGGAGTACATCATTTTGTCGCCAGGTGCTCATTTACAACCCCCTTTTCGCACTTGCTTCGTTGATAAATAAATAAATAAATAAATACAGAGAGAGAGAGAGACCAGAAAGAAAAGGAAAGAAAACGGATTTATACTCCCTTGCTGCGCCATTGCACCACGTTGCCACCCTCCCCCTCCCCCTCCCACGCACACGCACACACAAAAAAACAAAAAAAAAAGAAGCGAAGGAAGAGGCATATAAGTACAACTGCAGGATTCAGCAATTAGACGCCCGTCATTACGACTCATTCTACCCGCACCCCACACACACTTAATCGTTCCTTTGCCTTTTGCTCATTTTTCTGCTGCCTTCCCTCCCCTCTTTTGTCTTTCTCTCCATTTCTTTTTTTTTTTGGGGGGGGAGGGGTTTGGTCTTCTTCTTCTTCTTGTTGCTGTTGTTGTTGTTGTCGTTGTTGTTCTTATTTGTGTTGCTCTACAGCTGTCTTTATCGCTCTTGTGGTTCCATGCTTCAGTTGATGGGAAATGGAGTAAATGCTCTATTCCACCACTGACAAATAGGGTTTCATGTACTGCGGGGTTTGCCCAAAGAAGGGGTGTGAGAGCGCCTCGCGCGCGGTCAAACGCTGAGAGGGATCACCGTGAAGCATCTTTTTTAGGAGGTCATATAGCCAAAAACGTTGTTGCATCATCTCGTCCAAGATGGCCTTGATGGGTCTCTGCTGTTCCATTCCTGATGACGCCGCCGGTGGTGCTGCATCTTCGTCGGAGGCATCCATGGAGGAGGGAATCGGGCTTCGCCCCATGGAGATCAGCCTCTCCTCCACAGTGAGCATACACTTCCGCACCAACTCCGCCAGCGTGCGGTACTGAAAGTAGCACTTCCACACCGCTTGAGGTGCGTGCTCGTGTTGAGCTCGGTACTCATCTTCAGAAAGAAGTCGAAACGACGAATGATGCTTGGTCTTACTGTGTGTGTGCATAGAGCTGCCGCTCACAATGCTCCGACTCTCCAGCTCACCCTCCTCAACATGGTAATACTCAGCTGCCCGTCTTCCCTTCTGCAAGAGCGTCACGGGAAGCGGTCCCAACATCTCCTCCATCAGGTACAATTGATGGTAGTCAGTCGTGCCTGGTAGAAGTGGAAGGCCAAGGAGCAACTCCGCGAGGAGGCACCCTGTCGACCATATGTCAATTGGTGGACCACAGCCTGCAGCGAGAATAACTTCCGGAGCGCGATAATACCGTGATTGCATGTACGTGTACATGCACTGATCCACATAGAAACTACTGCTGAAGTCGATAAGCTTGATCTGCAGTGGTGCAATCATGGCATTGTCCACCTTCTGCACCGCACCTTCTGCGCCTCGCTCAGACCCTTTCTTCATATCCCTGCTCTGGGAAGCAGCAGCAGCAGCAGCAGCAACAGCGGCGGCGGCGGCGGCGAGGTTCTTGAACTTCTCTGCAGGCGCAGTGGGGTGCACGCGCAGGGGAACTGGTGTTGACACGTCGGTCGAATTATTACAACTTCGTATTGCCGATCGAGCCATAAGCACAGCTGAAGTCTCCAGTGCCATCTTCATACTACCACCAGATCCACCAATAATACCGTCAGACGCTGTTGCACCTGTCCCATGAACAGTGGGGATGGAAAAACACGAATCAAGTGTCAGAAGCACGTTCTCAGGTTTAATATCGCAGTGCACCACATGACATTCTTCGTGCAACAGTGTCAAAGCCTTAAGAATTTTTCGCCCAATCACCTGAATCTGATACATTGGAAGACCTTTAAAACCACGTGACCTTACATACTCGAAAAGGTTTGCACCATAGCGCTCCATGACAATGCAATGATGGCCGTAACATACTCCGTGAGCAAAAATTTTCGCCACATAACTGCAGCGAGGATCGGATGCCGGTGGTTCTGGAATGTGAAATACCGTTCCAAAGCCCTCAGTTATCTGCCCCTTGTTACGACCCTGTTGTGATGCAGTTTTTGCACCAATGTAGACCAACATCTCAGCTTCAAGAACAGACTGTTGCTCAAACAACGCGCGACTCTTTACTACCTTTACAGCCACCAACGGTGGATGCGTTGGCATCATGGCTGGATCGCCAAAGGGTATATACTCATGTGAACACTGCCAGTACTGAAAATCTTCTCCCTCTATCTCGCTCGGGTGAAGAAAGGATCGGTTGGATATTCGCAGGTCTTTGCAGAGAAAAACCTGTCCAAACGTGCCAGCACCAAGAAGATCAACAACTTCCAACCACCCCATCAGAATCATGCCAACGTGCACGACAAGGTCATCTGACTCGTTATCAACACAACGGCTAATACCGTCAACGCTGTGGACCTTACTCCTCCATGAAAGCACCTGAGTAAGCACCCTGCGATACATCGTTGCAAGCGGCTCCTCAAAGGGTTTCGCAGGCCCAGGAGCATTGACTACCGTTTCGCTTCCTCCTCTGGCTCCCACCTCAGTTTCATCGCCCCTTCTAAGTGCAGAACGTTTCAGACGATCCGTGTGGGATCGATCAATACATGTAGTATCAGCATTAGACGAAGCATCGGTGACACCCACCACTGCGGACTCCGTCACACGCTTGCCTCGTTTCCAATTGGAGGCCTCCGCTACAGGCAGGTGACGTGATTGTTGAACCCTCAGCTGTCTAGAAATTCTGTTGTAGACAAATTCCAAAAACATGGTCGTCTGCAGCAGTGGACGTTGTTCAATAAGGGATACAATTGTAGGATCCATGACAGTCATGCAGCTTCTTTGGTGTTCATCGTGTTGACGATTGCTCAAGTTGTCAAGAGAAGGTGAGACAATAGGAAGGATCTGCTTGTTCGGGTGCTGCATGCTACGGCGAGATCCCAGGCTGTAGTACCCAGATGCTGCTGCTGCTGCCGTTGACGTGGATGATAGCGAGCAGAAGCGCATGCGAGTCCGCTGAATTTCGTGAATAGGCATATTTTTTAGTGTTTCCTGCATCAGTGTACCATTGCAATCATCTGCCGCCAATATCGACTCATACATGGCGTAGACAAACCGAAGACGTTTCATGTAGCGCCGATTCTCCAGCGTCTCCAACGTGGAAGAGCTCCCAGCATTGTTATCACATTCCACATCATTCTCCATACCACCGTTGACGTTGATGTTACCAACTTCTTTCGGAAGAACCTCATTAGACGGCCTTCCATCATCGGTTTTTACATGCCCATCATGCCGAGCCGTTGCGGCTGATGCCGATTCCACCTTACCAAGCACGGGAAATCTCCATGTTGAAACCGGCTGCACACCTGGGCCAAGATTCATCACTGAAGAAAGCAAATCCGTCCGAGGGGAAACTAGTGGGGTGACAGTAGATTTCCTCCGAAGCGGGGTAACGCATTTTCCGAAGCTCCCAGTGTCCTCCAGCTGCTGAGAGGATGTGCACCGCGAGGAAATCACAGGCTGGGAGGTGGCGCAATCCCCCTCGCATGCCCCTCCTGTAGTCGTGCTGACCAAAGCATCGTTCTCCTCCTCGGTGTACAGCAGAGGAGTCTCAGAGGCAGCGTCATCGACGTTGTGAATAGTGTGCTTTACCTCTTGAAAGCCACGAATATGCGATGTGGAAGCTGCATGCGATGCCCCCTGCGGGGTAGCATGGTGTAGCGATACCATCTGGTTTGTTGAACAGGAAAAGTCGCAGCAGTCCTGCTGGTGAAGTCCCTGAGCTGAATGCACACTAGCTGTCACACGGCACCCTCGCAGACGCATGAAAGATATGTCTCCCACGGAGAGTGAGAGGCGATTCACCACCACGTCCTGGGCTCCATCTCCCATATTACATTGATCCCTTTCCCTCGCACCACCAAATAATTTTCCAAGCGGCATAGACATCGCCAACGAGGGTTTCTCCGTCTCGGGACAGACCTGAGTCTCTCGCCCCTCAACCCCGTAGCCGCCACGCATGAGACTCGGGATGAACGAATGTCTTGTCCAAAAGGAATAAAAAAAAAAAAAAAAAACTACACCTCCGTGTCGTGGGCAGTTCCTACCGCCCCTTCTACAGCACTTCGTCTTCCTCCTCCTCCTCCTCCTCCTCCCACCCTTGTCGTCGTCAGCGCCACCTCCGAAGTTCTGATACCCTTTTGTGTTTCGTGCCTACGCTTCGGATCCACCCTTCAAAATGCAGCGATCGCAGAATAAGAAGAACGGGGACAACAGGAAACACAAAGTGACCAGCACAGACGTCTCTTCTCCATTCATCCCCTCCTCCTCCTCCTCCTCCTCCATGACCAGACCACACAATCGCCTCTACTCGCGTGTGTGAAGGCCACAGCACAGACACACACACAAACACACACACATACAAGAGAAACTCCTCATTGAGGGGTCGTACTACACTGTTGGTGAGGCAGAAAAGCAGGATACACGAGAATAAAACGGCAGCAACGAGAAAACATCACAAGAAAGAGAAGAAAAGGCCAAATGTTCCTCACCCATTAGAGATGTACCAAAGGGGAAAATCGAAACAAACACACACACACACACACACATCACTGCCTGGGAATCCTCTTCTCGGAAAAGATATGTATGATGAGAGGTAAGAAACGCAGTGAATTGAAGCCTGTCGTCACCCCATCCCGAGCATTTGTCCACTCCTTTCACCCCACATCCCACCAAAAACAAAAAAATTTTACGTTAGTTGAGCTGCATATTTTCGTCGCTTGTACGTCCAGAGGAATTATCATCACTATTCGTACTACTATTACTACTACTACTACCACCACCACCACCACTATGAGCAGTAACAGCAACCTCTCGTCGTTTTATGATGCTCTTTATGTAGTACTCACCAGCCCTGTACGAGCTGCGCACCATCGGCCCTGAGGCACAATACAAGAAGCCCATTGCGAGTGCCTCCTCCTCCCACATCTCAAACTCCTTTGGGTGCGCATAACGGCTGACCTTCAGCCGCGTGCGTGCCGGCTGCAGGTATTGTCCAAGCGTCACCGCCGAGACGCCAGCCGTGCGCAGGTCACGGAGTGTCTGTCGCACCTCTTCCTCACGCTCGCCAAGCCCAAGCATGATGCTACTCTTGGTAAGCATTGCACCCTTTGTAAGGCTGCTAACGTGTTCCAGCGTCTTGAGCGACTGACGGTACGTAGCACGACGATCTCGGACGTTCGGAGTAATGCGCTCAACACACTCAATGTTATGGGCATATACGTTGAGTGGCGAAGTGGCCACTTTCTCAACAAGATTAAGGTCCCCATGGAAGTCACCTACTAGTGCTTCAAGGAGCAGTTGAGGGCTCTTCTGTTTGATTGCCTCAATGCAGCGCACAACGTGCGCTGCACCGCCATCCTCCAGGTCATCGCGGTCTACCATAGTCATGACAATGTAATCAACACCCATCTCAGCGACAGCATCGGAAACTTTCTGCGGCTCTGTCGGGTCCAGTGGCGGGGGCGTTCGGCTTGTCAAAACGGAGCAGAAACGGCAGCCGCGTGTACAGTGGGACCCCATCACCATGATGGTCGCCGTCGCGCTGCCTTCCTCCTCGTCGCCTCCCCAGCACTCGCCAATGTTGGGGCACTTGGCCTCCTCGCACACCGTCGAAAGCCCCTTCTCGCGCATCGAGCGACGGATCTTGTTAAACCGTGGCCGCTGGGAGATGCCCTTTGGAACCTTTAGCTTTATCCACGGTGGAAGTGGCTCCTCGCCGCGCTTTAACGGACCGATCGAAGCGGCAGTAGGGGAGAGGCCTTCAGGAAGGCCGAGAAAACCATCCAACGTATTCTTCCCCGTCGTGTCATTAGCCAGTCGCTCGCGAAACTTTTCCATGAAAATCTGCTTCGGCTCGAAGCTCTCCTTGACATCGCCTGCTCTGCCTTGCTGCTGCGTGCTACTCGTAGACGAGATCACTACAGCATCAGCTGCAGCCACCCTGCGGCAAAGAAGAACCAACCGCCGCTGAAGCATTGTCACACACACACACACACACGCGCACCTCTCGCTATTTATAAATATATATATTTATTGATCCTTCCACTCTTCTCAATCCCCCTCGTAGATCGAGGAATTCCACGATATAAACCCCTTTCCCTACGCAGTGAAAGCTACGTGAAGCATACAAGGGAAAGAAAACCAAAAAAAAAAAAATGTAAAACAAACCACACGTACACACACACAAAAAAAAAAAAAAGAGAACGCCCAGAAACACAAAACACACACAGACGTGGACACACACACCAATATGAAATTGAAGGAAAGGAGGGGTAAAAACACCGCAGTGCAAGCGCCAACAAGCATCACGTTTCAGTACCACCATGAGCTAGTTGAACATTAACAAACTAACATATGAATTATACCTATGAATGAACACAACTCGTTTTTATCCACCCTCCCCTCCCTCTTTTATTTATTTATTTATTTTTTTTTTTCTTTTTTTTTGGGGGGGGAGGGGGAAAAGAACAGAGTCATCCGTCTTCCTCGTGAAAGGTACATTATGTACATCTAAGAGCATACATCTGGTGAAATTTGCTCCACGACGAAACGACACCGATATCTCAGTAGCACGAACGCCAAGGAAGTAATGAAAACCAAAAACATATATATATATATATATGCACACCAATACTGATAGTGTGAGCACGTACGAAAAAAGAAAAGCAAAAGGGAAAAGATGGAACCAATGGAGAGGGAGGTTTCCAGTGACGGGAAGCATCCAGAGGCCAATGACCTACCTTTGTTTCGGCAGCACTTCCACCTTGGAAATATCCTTGACTCCCTGCGCAGCCAGATTGGCAATGATCCGCTCCATCATATTCGGGTCACTGTCCTTTATATCCAGGTCATTTTTGACCTCCTGCGTGGTGATGCGGCCCGTCGTGTGCACCACTCTAACCCGCCTGCAGGAGGTGTTCATCAACTTCTCGTTTCCCCCACTGAGGTGCCACACGTTTCGCATCAGGACCTCAAATGCTTGGTCGCTATCCACTTCAAACGATGCATCCATAAAAAAAGAAAGAAATGTCTCAAAGCTGATGTAGGCATCCGCTGGGAGATCCCACTGCTCTACAAACGCGTCATGGGCGGCGTGTGACGTGACTGTACCGTTTGCCACCGCATCCATGCTCGAAACATCGACAAGGTCTGCGAGGTGCCGAATACGTACGATGCCATCCGAGCACAGCTTCTTGAGCATCTCATACACCTTTTCCACTACACTGTAGCGGCGATCGCGCAGCTCCCCACGCATCTCCTCTACAATCTTATCGATTGAGGTCTTCTTGTTATCCTTAACATCATAGGTGCGAACAAGTGCCATGCACTCTGGCAGACTTGCTGCCACCCGAGCCTCCGTAAAGGCGCGGTGTGCCTCTTCTACCGTTAACGTGCCATCCCCAGAAGTGTCGTTACGCCAGAGTGCAAGGCGAAACTGTCGTAACACATTGCCTGGAAAGGCGGATTGCCCCTGGCGCGAGAGCAACAGTTGGTGCCGAAAGCGTAGAATCACTGCCTTGGCCTGCGCCGTGGGGGTGCGTCCAACAACGGGAGGAACGTAAGTCTCCTCCTTCCATTTTGTCTCATTGGGCTCCATATATGTCTCTTTCATCGTCGTCTTGAACTGCTCCTGCATTAGCGCCTCGCGCTGTGTGTCCAAGTGCGGCTGATGGGAGGGATATGCGCGATGCCTGTGGTCCACAATGTCAACCATTGTGGTCTGATCAAATACAGGCTTTGTAGCAAGTTCTTTAATGTTCCCTGTCATGGTGCGGTACTCCGTCGTCCATATTCTTGCGAGATTCATGGGAAATACTGACTGGCCATCATAGTAACTGGCGTCAGCGCGCTCCTCAAACCAGTTGCCTTGTAGCGTGGAGGTGCTATAGCCACCCGTCATCAGCTTCGTGCCGAGAAGGTAACCGCGGTTCTTTGGCTGGTTCTGGCAACCCGCCAGCCGCTCGCTCAGCCGTTCCTTTGTGTGCTGGCCACCTATCATCCTTTGATCTTTTTCACACCTGCTCTCCCAATAGAGACCTACTTTGCTGCCAGCCGCCCCCGAAGAAACAAGCAAACAAACAAACAGAGGCGAGAGGGAAGCAGTCGAGGGTGGGGTGGCGTTAAGAGAAGAAAGAAGAACCAAAAGAAAAAAAAAAAAAAAGACACGGAATAGGGAGCGCGAGAGAATGGCGCAAGGAGGCGTCAGAGGATAAAAACGACAAGCTACGGCCTCCAAGGCGGCTGCATCAAGAACGAGTCAACAAAAACGCAACGCATATATACACACAAACAGAAGAAAAAAGATGCTGGCATTACATATGCAAGGGAAGAAAAAAAAAAAAAAAGGGGGGGGGGAGTCCAACAGCAACAAAAAAAAAGAAAGAAAAACAAAAAAAAAAGGAAAAATAGGGGCAGTGCTTCACCCTCTCCACTGCCATGCTCGCCTCCCTCGTCCTCCACTCGCGCTGCCTCCTTGATGCACCTCCCACCTCCCTCTCCTCTCGTCGCTGTTGCTCTTTCCACCCTGCCTTCCGTTTGGTTGCCTCACCCTTCTCGTCACTACAGTTGCTGCTGTTGTTGTTGTTGTTGTCGTCTCTCTTCCTCTTCTTTTTCTTCGTGCCCATTTGCTGCACCCATTTTCCCAACCACCCCTCTTCGCTCTCCCCTTGCTCAATGTGTCGCATTTGTTTGGGATCCTCCCCTCTCATCTTTAGAGCATCATGAGCGAGGTCGAAAGACGGAACGAAAGAGAGAAAGTGAGTGAGTGGGTGTGATGGGAAGCGAAAACCTCCCCCTCTCTCTCCTATCTCCCTAGAAAGAAGAAAAAAAAAAAAAAAAACATTCGCATCATGTCTATTCATAGGGTCTGGCACCCGGACGCTGCGCCTCCTTTAGCAGCTCCTGCTTCACCTTTTCATTTACAATATTCCAGTCCGTGTTCACCGACGTCTCCAGCGTCTTAAAGAGCGCAATGGTCTCCTCCTTTCCAACAGCCTCAAGATACTTCTGGCGCCGCGCCAAGACCGTATCAACATGCGTTTTCCGCTCGGTCGCAATCTCTAATGCCCGCTCCCAGTTGAACAGACGTGTGTGCATGTCGATGCAGCGGTAAATAAGGCCTCCCTGCAGAAGAATGCGCTCCGCCTCGAGCGGACGACGCTGGAAGAGGGCAAGTTCGGCCTGTCGCCCCTCTGGCGTTGGGATCTTCTTCAGGTGGCGTATATAACGCACCTTGTCAAGTTCAAAGAGAGCACCATAGCCGACCTCCGCTACGGTTAACTCACCCTGGCGCAGTGCTAGTCCGGTTAGAATGCCCCAGAGCGAGTTATCATCTAGAAAACGTGCCAAACGGATCGCACCAGTCCAGTCATGTCGCGCAACGTGCTCAAATATCATAGAGGGATAGGGCGAGGTGTTGAATGTGATAAGCGCACCATCCACTCCACGACGCACACTCACGTTTGTGCCATTGCACCCAACAATACGATCGTTCCGCCCAAATTCATCCACACCATTGTCGCGCACCGTCTTTGTTGTGGGAAGTAGATCGCGGTCAGAGAAGAGAATCGCTGGATAGTGCCACGTTGTAAGATGACCGTCCGAAATGGCAACGAGTATCTCATGCTGATCGTGCCACGCTAGGCTTGATGTCATGGTGCTTATCTTTTGTATACCAAGCTTCTGATGAACGGCACTGAAATGCAAATCACGGTTGCGATCGACAAAAGCAATCTTGCGCTCATTCAGGGTCCCGGGTTGCGACAACTCCAGCGACACCACATCGAGGTGATGCGTAATGGTAACACCGTCGATCATTTTGCCGTTGTTTGCATCAAAGAAAAGAATCTTCTTCGCATCCGCAGGGCTTCGAATGGCCACAGTGTCTGGTGAGAGAGAGATGAGGTCGGGCGCCATGATTTCTGGCCGCAATGACGCCTGTAGGCGGACGACACATATCTGCCTGCCCTCATACGAGTACAGCTGCATCCCAGCATTGCAATCAGCCAATAGGAACTGCTTTTGTCCTAGAATTAGCGTAATGACCACGTCACGGAGGTCAAATTGCACAGGTGCAGAAAGCCGCTCAATGGGGTAGCACACACACTGAGTTGTGGTGCACGCCACAAGATAGCCGTAACCCAACTCCATCTTGATGACCTTATCGCGCTGCTCCAGCTCCTCCACAGTCTCCGTGAGAACATCCTGCACGAGGAGCCTGTTGCCATCTTGCAGCGTCACATAGCAGTGACCCCAATACAGTTTGCGATCCACCAGCTGTGCTGTGCACACCGCACCTGTTCCACATCCAATCACCACTTGCGTCCCATCTGCCATCCATTGCAGCGAAAGAGCACTGCCCTCTGGTAGCCGTTCGTAGGTGTGGCTCCAGCCTGTCTTGTCGCAGACACGTAGATTTATAAAGGAGCCTACAGCGAAGGTTTCACCATCGGCTGAAAACTTCACCGAGGTGCAAGGATGCTCGCCTGCAGCGGATACGTAGATGCTGCGTCCGTATGGATCCCATACCTTGTACGTCCCATCCTCGCCACCAGTGATGATGAACCCAGTCATGAGAGACCAGTCAGCCGCCAGAACCACCCCCTTGTGGGCCTTCCACTTGAGCTGTTTCTTGACCGTTGGGTTCATTGGCTTAATGACTACATCACTTCCAACGCAGTACAGCACACAATCACCGCCCAACTCTGTCGTTTCAGAACCCCAACAAATGGTGTACACACACTTTCCAGTTGATACTAGCGTTGTGCGTGGGATGCCAGCTTGCGACCACACTTTCACACAGCCGTCCTCGCCAGAGGACACAATGGAGGAAGAGTCAGCGGAGTACAGAAGACCTGTGATGGTGCCGACATGTGCCTCAACCGTGCGCTCCACCCGACCTGACGCCACATTCAAAAAGGAGAATGTTCCATCTGCGCACGCCACGAGGCAGTTGTCCTTCCCATCCACAGCCCCGGCCGCGGCACCACGCCCCTTGCGGCCGCCCTGTATTGGCACCCATGTTAAGTATGTGATGCAGCTGTCGAACTGCTGGACTTTGCCGAGCGGCTCACCGTTGGAGCTCCAGCGGCGAATCACAAAGTCATCGCCAGCGCTTATCACATCGCCCACCAGTGATACGGCAACACACGTGCAAGCATCGCTATGGCGCTCGTTGGGTGTCGTAATGTTGAGCCGCATTGTCCCACACACAAGAACGACAACAACAAAACACCCCACCAGCCACCACCACCACCACGAAAAAAAAAAAAAATAATAATAATAATAATAATAATAATAATGACGTCCGAGTTCTACTGTCTTTGCGCGCCCACAGGGAGACAGAAAGACAGAAACGCCACGAAGAGGAAGTTGGATAAGCGGTGGGTGAGAGCGCCTCAAAAAGACCTGCCACCCCTATTTGATATTTCTGCTGTTGTTGTGGTTGTGGTTCCACCCCTCTAGTCCTTCCTCTCTCTCTCTCTCTCGTCTCTTCCTTCTCCTCCCTTTTGCTGCTCTTCGGATAGAAATCCCCAATAGAAGAAGAAGAAGCGTGCATTGCGATACAAGCAACAAAAAGAAGCAGCAACCATGCACCCATCATAGCCTCATTTTATTCTAGACTACGATCCAATAGAAAAAAAAAAAAAGGTGATATCCGGCACTTCCAACTCAGCAGCTGTTGCTTCACTACAACTCTACCTTCCCCCCCCCCCCCATCCATCCATCCATCCATCCATCCACCTCTGCGCGCGGATACATCGGTGCATGTTCACCATCCCCCTCCTCTAACACAAACTCGCACATGAGCCATTCTCAGTTTTCTTCTATCAATTCCATGTTTAAAATCCGACTTTCCCGTACTGCCCTTCTTCCCTTCTCACCAGCACTTACATCGTCTCCAGATTTCCCTTTTGTTTTCCTTTTCCGTTTTCGTTGTGATGCAACTTCTAGTGCAGGTTCACTCAACCTTCCACACCCCCTTATTTTTTTCCCCCCCTCCCCTTCCTTCGGTTGGCTGGCTAGTTGAAAGAGAGGAGTCTGCCGTGTGGGTGTATTTTTCACTCTCCTCAGGTCTCTCTCACCACATCGGTCTGACACGACAGGAGAGGAGAAGAAAAAAAAAAGAAAGCGACTCAGTCGCACAGCAGCAGCAGCAGCAGCAGCAGCAGCAGGTATCCGAAAACCAAAACAAAAACAAACACCCGCTGGAGGATAGAGAACGAGAGAGAAGATGAGAAAATAAAAAAATAACACCAACCGGATGTCAGAAGAAGAAAAGAAACAAGAAAGAGACGGTAAAGGTAATTGAAAGGCATCGGTGCAGTAGGGGGGGGTGGGGGAGTGCCACGTGTTGCTTTTTTTTTTTTTTTGTGTGTGTGTGTGGGCAATTGGGAAGTGCTAATGCTTCCACGCCACGGGTATCTCACATGTGTTCCCGTCCTTACCGCTTTCCTTGTACATTTCATTTTTTTTTTGTTCTTGCCTGATTTGCATGAATTTTGCCCTGCAATCGTGTGCATGTCGTCCACATTCCTCCCCGCCGCCCCCTTCTCTCAATGGGCATCATTATCACTACTACTACTACCACCAGCACCAGCACCAGCAGCAGCAGCATCAGCATCAGTGGAAGGAGTCTTTGCTCTTCCCTCCCTTTTTTTTTTGCCTCCCTCTAAGTCCCCCATCGACAAGACTCGCCCGTCGAACTAAAGTTCTTCAATCTCATACACAAAACTGCGGACGTTGCCATTCCCACCACCAATCTCGCAGACGCCCCGCAGTGAGTTGCCCTGCAACATCGCAAGAAAAATAAAGAATTTCGGCTCTACATGTGTTCCCTCCAGCACTACACCCCACTCCATCGGGTACTCTCGTTCCCCAGGAGGCTTGATGGTGCCCTCCAGCACGGCCTCTTGAGCGGGAAACTGCGCGGAGGACTCGTGGAGTGTAAGATTCCCCGTAATGGCACCGCTACCAAAATCCGCATGGAGCTGCAGCGTCCACGGTACGTTTTCGTTGAACGGTGTCGCGTCTTTATTGCCTTTCAGGTTCGTAGAGACACGAATCACACGTGTCATGCTTCCTGCTGCCGCGGCAGCAGCAGCGTTTGTGTCAAAATTGTAATTGTCCGCTCCCTCATCGTACAAAGCCCGTGGACTTCCTGCATTCATCTTCTTGTATTGCACCACCTGACGGAATATGTAGTCCAAAAGGGCACGTGGATCACGATTTCGTGGGCTTCGGAGTTTCTTCGTGACGCCAAGTATCTCCGCACCTTGAAGAATGTAAAACTCAACGTCCTCCGGCTTGCACTTATTGGTTAGCTGGCTCAGCCGCACCTTCTCAGGTGCAAACTCCTCGTCAAGGTCAAATAGGTCTAGCGCTGGTGGCATGGGATCACGGTGTGTCGGCTCAAACACAGCTGGCCTCACAGGTGGTAGCGGCGTCAAGAATTCTGGGGGAATAAGTGTCAGAGGCTCCTGCTTCACGTTGAGCTTCTCATAGGCCTCAATAACCTCTGGGATCATGTCCGTATCAAGCTTGAGTGTGTCCATCTGGAAAAGTTTGGTAAAATCGCGTGGGAGCTCCTCCTGCTGCTCTACCGCGACCCGAAGCCGCTCAGACAGAGAGGCGATGTCAGGGACGTGGTTGTAGTCCGTAATGTCCGGCTCATCGGCATCAATCTGATTGAGTTTTAGTTGATGGTTCATGTAATCGAAGAGAACAGCCGTGAGCAACTCGTTCTCCTCCCTCCCAAACCAACTATCTTCCAACATGAGGCTGCTACCAATGAGCATCAGTTTTCCCTGTTTTTTTCGCCCATTGTGCTCTACCACTTCACTGCACTCCCACACCGCAGAGATGGGACGATTCAGCGGATATGCCATGAACCCGCTGCTAAGAATCGGCACACCTGGACGACTGACGTTAAAACTTAGCCCGTGTGGGTACACAAACACAAGACTGGTAGGACCATCTGCAGCAGAGTCCTCGATCATCTGCTGCTGCTGCTGCTGCTGCAGAGCCATCGCTGCAGGATTCAGTGTCCCAAATCCAAACGCGCTAGCCGCGACGGTGCGGTTGAGCGGGAATTGGACTGCACGATCAAACGGAGAGGCAATTGATGACAATCCTGCACGGCCATTTTGGCCGCCTGGGGCCCCAATAACATTCTTGCCAGCTGCTTTATTGATGGCGCGGTTTGTCACTCCGCTCGCTACACAGACCTCCTTGGGGTGTAAGTACTTGTTCATGACCGTGCGAACGACACAATCCTCGTTGAGCGTGATACCTGTCCACTCATCCAACGTCTGGTTGAGGTATGAATAACGGCCGCCGTGACCGTCACCGAAGAGCATAATCACCGATCCACCGCCTTCAATATATTCCCGGATTGCACTGAGATCCTCCGCACTAAGTTTCTCTTGCGGGGCACCAAAGACAACAATGTCGTACTGAAGCAGGCGATCAACAGTGATGTCCTCCTTGTTCAGATCGACAGTGCTGGACTGCCGGAGCCGTCGTGCGAGATGCTTGTAACCCTTGTTTGGGTGGTACAGCTCCTTGCGGCAGACGTTGAAGAGGATTTTTGGTGGCTGCTCCTTCGTCGCTGCATCCATCGAGTGCCCGTTGCTCTTGACATCTGCCCCATTCACCAAAATCTTGACACTGCCTGACATCGCCGTTAATTCTCACTGCTGCAATGCACGGGGCCAACAAGGAGCCACAGAGTGCACGACAACAGACTCCTAATCCTCCACTCCTTTCCTCTGTTTGTTTGTTTGTTTGTTTTCTATACTTTACTTTAATTCGCGTATTGCAGGCAGCCACTAAATGCTAAGCCAGTGCAAAGTCTCCCCCCTCTCTCTCACACCCACACTATCTCTCCCTGTATATATCGGTGTGTGTGTGTGTGTGTGTGTGACGCACACTGCTAGGCGTACCCCTTCTTCTTGTCTTGATGTGCTCTCTCTCTCTCTCTCTCTCCGTCTTTGTTTTTTATCAAACTGCGCGTATATTTCTCTGGTGAAACGCCAGAGATCCAAGCGGGAATGTACAGAAGAGAACACATGACACGGCACATCATCATCCATCCACAGCTCACGAAGAAAGAAATGTGGACATGACACAACACGCATGCCATTCACGTAGAATGTTTTTGCTCACCAACCGCACACAAAAGTATATTTATGGCGCACATTGAAAACACATGTAGAGAGATTTTCACGCATCCTTGCGTCGCTGCAACTCATCTATGTGATGTGTCTGAGTGAGGAATTCGTAGAATGTCAAAAGGGAGAAAAATATGAAAAGCACACCACCAATAATGTTGACTGTCCTCATGGAGACATGTTGAGCAATTAGGTTTCCAAACAGCACAGCACCACCCGTGCACACGGAATGCCCCAGTATTCCCCCAATTGTAACAGCATATGGATTCTTGGCGGCGGCAAGAGCAATGGTCGCCAGTTGACTGCGATCACCCCACTCAGCAACAAACGTTAGCGCAAACGCCTCAACCATCACCGGGTGAAGCAACAACAAGCGGTATAAAACATGACCGTTAGATGATGCAGATCCGCTGTTGCCCGTCTCCAGAGAATCGTTTGTATCCTTTTTTCGAATAACGGCAGCTGCCTCTGCCATTTCATCATCACTTTCCTGGTCATTCGAGCCACGCTTCGCGAACTCGTCGTACAGAATCTTGCACCCGAAGAACAGGAACAGCACAACAGCCAGCGCCTCTGTGAGCCGCACAGACAGCACGTTTGGAACCACCACGCCCAAGAGCGCCGACAAGACAGTCATAGTGGCCAGCGCGAAAATAGCCCCCAAGAATACGAACAACTTGAGGTGTCGCATAGCCATCAGACAGGCAATAAAGAAGGTCTTGTCTCCGATCTCGCTGACAAGAATCATGGTGAACGATGACAGAAGCCCTTCGGCCCACCCTTTACTCGAGTCATCAGGCATTCTTTGTTTGTTTGTTTTCCTCGTCAAAGAATTTGTGTGTGTGTGTGTGTGTGTGTGTGTACGCACCAAAGACTAATGAAGTTACCCGATGCGGTTTCTACAGGAACTCTCTTCCCCTGTTACTATAAACAAATATATAAGTGTGAATAACACTTCACCCCCCCACCCCACCCCTCTCCTTCTGTTTTATTTTTCCTCCACCTCTTTTAAAATAACAATAATATAATATAATATAATATATAACAGCTGCACCTACACAACAAGAATCGAAGCACCTTTTTTTTTTTTCCCCAAAAAAAACGAAAATAAGAAAACAAAACAAAACAGATTCATTAGAAAAGGAGAAGCAGCAAAAGGGAGAAAAAAAAAAAAGCTCGTAAGAGAAGAAAACAAAAACAAAAAGAGAGCTCAAAAACACACATGTGTGTGCATTAAAGCAGGCAGAACATGAAAAAAAAAAAAGAAAAAAAAAAAGGAGGGGTGAACGCATCGGCTCGAGGGTATACGTGAAGATGTGCATGCAAAAAAAAAAAAAAAGAGGAACCCCCTCTCCCTGAAGAACGAAGAAAAAAGAAAAGGCGACCGGGAGGTTGATGCAGCGGAAGTGGTGTGCGTGCGTGGGGTGGAAGGTGCACAAGATAGAAGGAGCAAAGCGACACGACCAGGCAGCCTGCCATCATACCAGAGAACACCATTCTCCCTCCTCCCCTCCACCGGAGCGGGAAACCGTACAAAGATGGCAGTCGCGGGGTGACGGGAGCGAAGAATGCGCAGTGGATCACCTTCTCTCGTGTGTATACACACACACACACTCTCTCTCTCTCTCCCAATGCTTCAGTCTGAAGAGGCAGAGCGAGCAAGAAGATCTCCCATCATCACACACGCCTGCGCACTGCAACATCAAAACGAAAACCACAAAAGACTTACGGGCAACGCAGCCGCGGAGGTCAACGGAGATCAACCGTGCACACCAACAAACACAAACAGGCACACGCACGCAAACACGCCAAAAAAAAAAAAAGCAAAGGCGAAGAAAAAAAAAAAAAAGAATCCGCCTTTTGTTTCAAATGCTCACTTTCCCTTTGGCTTTCTCTCTTTGTTGTTGTTTTGGTCTTTTTGTTTGGTTGTTGCCGACACCTCTTTACCTCTGCCCATTCCTCTTCCTCTTCGCTCCGGATGCGGCACCTCATCTCCTGCTCCTCGTTCTCTTCGGCTCACATACATGTTTGCGTGGATGCGCAGGTGTGCATGTGCATGTACCGATGTTCATGTAAGTATGCATGCGAGTATGTGCGTGTATCTTCTTCAGTTTTCATTGTTTTTGTTTTTATTGTTTTTCGCTTGAGTTTTTTTTTTTTCTTCTCTTTCGTTCGTAGTACAACAAAGGGAGAGGGGGCAGATGCGCAGGATCGCAGCGAGGGGGGTGGTGGTGGTGGTGGTGGGGATGAGATTTCGTGGACGGAGTGGAGGAGGGCGGGGAGAACAACAACAACAACAACAAAAAAGAGGCCTGCAACCCCCTGGGGCACGATGAGCGATTCGCTGTTGTTCTTCGCGCGTGTTTTCATTCTTTTCCCCCTCCCTCACCCTCCCCTCGTCCTTTTTTTTTGTTTGTTTTTGTTTTTCCTCTTCGCGCGTGGTTTTTTTTTTTTTTTGATTTCTGGGTTGGTTGCTTTCGATTTGCTCGTAAGACTTTAGTTTTTTTTTTTTGGGGGGTGGGTGGGTGGGGGTCTTCGTTTGGTTGTCGCGTATTATTCTTCACGTCGTCGTCGTAGTAGTAGTAATTCGCTGTTGCTCTCAGTCACACGGGAGCGGCAACAGCAACAGCAGTAGTAGCAGCAGCAGGAGGAAGAAGGCAGGGCGGGAATCATCGCCGACCACACACACGCACACACACACGACCGATCGACCTCATGAGTTAAGTTTCTTCCACTTCGTTCCTCTCGTGTCATTTATCCTTCAGCGCCGTCCCCCTCCTTCCTTCCTTCCTTCCCTCCTTCCTTTCTGTTCATAGCTCTGTCTTATTTTCTATTCGTTTATATATTTCCTTTCCTCTTCCTCCTCTTCCTGTCGTTGCCACTGCTGCTGCTGCTTTTGTTTCTTTTGTTTCCTTCTTGTTTATCGCTTCCCCCATTGCAAGTGGTTGGGGGAGTGCACTACCTACGCATCAGTGCCCTTTGTGTCAGTGGCATCCTCCTGTTGTGGCGTGTCTGCTTCTGACGCTTCCACCTTCGCGGGCTTCGCATCACGCTGTTCTTCCTCACAATCCTTTCCGCCAGCGTCCCCTTTCACACTGCTACCCTTGCTGCTCTCCTTTTCCTTGGTATTCCGCTTACCCCTTGCGCTGATACCCTTTTCGTCCCCCTGCTGAACAGCAGTGGCGGCATTGTGGGAGTTGTGGCTGCCGCTGCCGCGCTGTCCTCCGTAACGGGGATACGTGGAACTCACATGCAACTCCTTGCAGTGCTGTCCAAAGCGACACTTGCCCTTGATGTAGTTGAGACACGCCTCGTACGGGTAGTGTGCAAAAGCGCAGTCGTCCAAAAAGTTGCAGCGACCATACACGCGGAGACACGGATGCTTCTTGGAGGTACCCTTGCCACTGGACCCACCAACCGACTGTTGCTGCCGGCTGTCCCAGCGCCGAGGCATCACACTGTTGTTGTTGGCTGCACCGGAGCTGTTGTTATGATTGCTGTTATTGGTAACAGCAGCAGTGGTGCTGCTTTGCGAAGCATTGAGGCTGCTGGCATTTGCTGCGTTTACAAGCGTGGCCTCCAGCTCGGCCACACGGATAGGCGTCACACCAGGCTCATTTTCCTCGTCAGCCCAGTTAAGACCGTTGTTGGAACCCTTCATGCCCGCATCACCGTGCTTCGCGATGAAAGGTGCAATGGGGCTACGCTGCGACACGGGAGGCACCTCGCTGGTGCGGACCAGTTGAAGCATATGAACGAGGCGTCGCAGGGTTTGATTGGGGACCACCACGTCTAGCAACTCCTCCTTTGTGAGCTGCGAATATGCCTTGGTATTGGTACCAGCACATTCCATCAAATACTCACAGATGGAGACATTCTCGTATGTGAAACCATCGGAAGCGACCACCGGATCCTTCACCGTGGCATATTGACTCACAACGCGCTCGACTGCCGCCAAACTGTTCTGCGCCGCGACAAGTTTAGCGCGAGCCTCGTCACGCTGCTTGATGGCATTGTTGTACATTTGGCGTGTGTCCTCAAGAGTTCGCTGAAGGTTTTGCGCAACACCGAGAAGGTACGGAAGGGAGCAGCGGTGGCCATTGAAGCCATCCTGTAGTTCCTTTGCTGCATTCCAGAGCAGGGGAATGTCTGCGCCAGCGGTTGACTTGTTGGACTGCATTTTCTCTCTCGCTTGTGCGGTAACCTCTTGCAGAGTGGTTGCGCTCAGCGCCCAACGATGCGTGCGCGCGAGTTCAAGATTCCAGGGCGCGAAGAAGGAGGAACAGATGGAATGGGAAAGAAAATCACCGGTTCCAAAACAAAGAAAGAACGCACACAGACACAGACACAGACACACACACACACACACGCAGACGCATGGACGCACGCCATGTACGACGTTGTCTCGACCCCGTCGTTCCCTCCTCGTCTCTCCCTCTCTCTCTCTGTTGTTGTTGTTGTTGCTGTTGATTATAGTTTTCATTGGTCCGTTCTTTTCATCGCCTGCCGCCCTCTGTTTATCACTGCAGCTTTTCTTTTTTTTACTTTTCCTCCTTCGTCCCACCACCTTCGCTTCAATTATATTTAGTTAATCCGTGGTCATCTATTTCGTCCTGCTTTTTGTTTCTTTTCGGTCTTGTCATCGGTTGTCGCTCTGCCTGCCTGTTCGCCTCTCGCTGCCGTTGTTGTACTCCACACCACTCACATATCCACCACATCTCCTCACTATTTTAGCCTCACGTTGCCCATCGTCCGCATTTCCATCCGTCTCACCTCCACCTCTTCAACAACCACAGAGGCGAGGGATATACAAACACACCAGAGGCATACGATAAAACCGTGCCGCACAAAACACTCACGTGTACGCAGTGGGAATTGGCAAATAGAGCCCACTCCCCGCAAGGCAGAGGGAAAAAAAAAAAAACACACAGCCCCATGGTAGTAGTGGCGCGGCAGCAGCGGTAGAGAACTGCATCCCACCAGAAACAAAAGAGAATAGAATCCATTCTTTCCAGCAGGTCGGAGGCAACAACACACACCCACTCACGGGCGTCCATACGTACAGATGCATGACGTAAACACACACACACGAGGGGATGGGGAGAACACAAACGCACACACACACAAAAAAAAAAAAAAAAAACGGGAAAAACATAAGAGGGAGTGCGGTGGCGATGAAATCAAAATGGTGAGAGAGTAAAGAAAATGGCGGGAGTATGGTCCTACGACACAAAGCGACGAACCCCTTTCATGCCTGTGAACATTGAGGAAAAAACAAACAAACAAACAAACAAGAAAAGGAAGATGCGACGTGATGCGCGCACAAAGTTGCACACCACAAAAAAAAAAGAACAAAGGCGCTGGTAATAGAGGCGCCAACAGCGGCGGGCGTGATATAGACGGAGAGGCTGCCAGCGCACGGAGGCAACGGGTCGAAGTAAAAGTAGTAGAAGAAGAAGAAGATTGTGTGCGTGTGCGTGGGCGAATTTGGGCAACGAAAGAGGAATAGAGATGAAACGAAGAAATAAGTGTGGGCAAATGGAGCAAATGCACGCACGGGGAGCAGCGAGGGAACAAAGGGGATTGGAAGAAAAGAATGGGCGGAGGAGGAGGAGGAGGAGGTGGTGGTGGGGGCGAGGCAAGCAGCTGCATTCAAACAAATTCCCGCCTGTCCCCCCACCCACCACTCTTTTCGTCTGATTCCACTCCTTCCTCTGGTTTGTGTGTCTTTTTGCTGCCGCTGCCCCACGCTTGGTGGCCTCGTCGGTGCACTTTTGTTTCCCTCGTTTGGTTCGCTTGCGCGTGTGACATTCCTGCCCTTCATTGTGCTCCGATCCACCCATCCACGACTCCTTCCCTGCCCCCTCCTCACCCCCTTGCTCTACATCTCTTTTCTCTCTTCTCACACATATGAATCGTACGTATGCACGTGTGTCAATCTTCCGATCTTCACCAACAACACGACGACCATCACTGCCTTTACGCCACCTTCACCGCAACATCATAAAATCAAACAACAACAACAACAACAAACCAAAACACAGCAGCTGGTAGTAATGTGAGTTGCAGCACCCATCCGTACTCGCATACATCTTTATATATATATATATATATATATACTCATGCATACACGCATATACATAAAGAAGAAGCGTTATACCTGATCGTCTCATGCATATTGTGCTGCATGTATGCATGAATGCGCTCAATTATCCCCACCTCGTCTTCCGCATGGGCAGATGGATGAGACGAAATGGTAAAGAAATGATACGCCCAGCAATCACAACTAGAACGAGTGATACACAGATGTATATATATATATATATACAGAAGGGTAACTCAAAAAAAAAAAAAAAACACAAGCAGCTGCACGCGTCACTCATCCACGGCCTCGCATCACCTCCCCCTCTCACAGGTGCGCCCACGCACATACCTACACCTCTATCTCAGGTGCCCTTATCCTCCGCCCACCGCCGCTCTCATCTATCGTTTTTTTTTTTTTTGTTCCTCTTTACTTTTTAAGCCTCCTTTAGCGCATATGTGTGCCGTAGTCCTTCATGGTTACAAATCATCAGTGTTTGTTTTTTGTTTTCTTTTGTCTTTGTGTGTGTGTGGAGAGAGAGAGAGAGGGGGGAGGGTTGTCTGTTTTCATCTCATTCTTTTCCCCCATTAGTATCCTGTTTTGTTTTGTTTTGTTTTCGCCATTTTATCCTTCAATTTTCTTCTCGTATGACCTCCTTGCTCTTCTGACTCCTGGCGCTGCTGTCGCTGTAGGTTCCGCTGCTGCTGCTGCTGCTGGCAGTAGTAGTAGTAGCAGCAGCAGGAGCAGCAGGAGCAGCAGGAAGAAGAAGAAAGAGGAAGAGTGGCATTGGTGAGACAATGATGCGGGTGTAGCGCTCTTGTCACTGCCCTCTTCATCTTTTCTGTTGCTGCCTCCGGTCAGTATCCGCGCAACTCACCATCATCATCCCAGCCGTTGTTGTTACGCCGCCGCGTTGGAGCTAGCCCCCCGCGCGTCCCCGTTGGCGGGCGCCTGGTTCGACGTGTTGCGGAAGTCGACATGGCGCTCGTGGCACTGCGACCGGAAGCGACATTTCCCCTTCAGGTGCGAGAGACACGCATCATAGGGGTAGAGGGCGTAGGCACAAGTATCCTTGTAGTTGCAGTAGCCGTACACACGGACACACGGATGAAGACGCTCACCATTTGCCCCTGTAGAAACATCTTTACTGTTTGCATCATTTTTGCTTTGACCATTGCCTGCTACCCGGCCGCTCGTCGCAGCGTTCGTGCCCCCGCCGCTGTTGCTGTGATGCCCGCTTCCGTCCACGCGCATCTCGGCTGGTTTTGTCTCCATCAGCTGCTCAAGAAACCGCTTGAAGGAGCGGTTCGGAAACAGCAGCATCGTTAGCTCCGTGTGCGTTTGCTGCGACATGGGAACATTCTTGAGGGCCTGGCATTCATTGAGGTAGTTTGTAATTACTTCACGCTCATAGGTGAAGCCATCCGAAGCCACTACAGGATCGGTCACTGCAGCATATCGCTGAACAACACGTTGAACATCCAGCATGCGGCCCTCCGCTGCCTCGAGAGAGCGATTCATGTAGTCCCGCTCCTCCACTACCGCCTCGTAGTGCTGCCGAAGCGATTCAACAACAGTTGAAAGCGCATTAATATGCTGAATAATTTTGCTCACCTGTTGCTCATAACCATGAAGACCATGCTGAAGCTCGTTGATGGAGTCATGTGCTGCCCGATATGCAACCATAGGGCTCATCAGCGGTGTGGTCGAAGTCGGCACAACCTCTGATTCATTGTTTCCCGCTGCCCAACCCGCTCTTGTGGTACTCATATTTATCGATTCTTTTTTCTTCTTTCAGCGTTTTCCTTTTGTTTGCTTGTTTGTTTGTTTCGAAACGGGTGAGGTTTTTCTCGTGGTTTGTATTGATATACCTCGACAGCCTTCTGCGTCCTTCCCCGATCAGTTGCTGTGGCTTACTCGTTTGAGCCAGCGGTGGATGAGCGTCGCGCACGGCTCCTGTCACCCTCCACTCGTCCTCGCACACTCACTCACCCACCCACTTGTCTGCCCCTCCTTTCTTCTTCACCCCCACCTTTTCTTTTTTTTTTTTTTGGTGTGTGTGTGTGGGTTCGTTTCTTCTTCCACCCCCACCCGCGTTTCCTCCTCCCTCTTGTATTTCTCGATTCCAGCAACAACAAAAACAAAAGCAGGCAGACACAGAGGCAGAGAAAGCGCAAGGAAATGGTCTCCGTTAGGATTGCTGACTGTTCTCACGAGCAGCAGGCGAATAGATGCGACAGGTTGACAGCAGTTGCGTGGCGTGGTGGGGGATGAGGAAGAAAAGAAAAGGCACTCCGGCCCTACAACCCCCAGAATGCATCGAATACATGCGGGCAACGGCAATGCACACGCGGTATTCGCAAGTAACGAAACAAAATGATCCCAAAACCCCAACAAAAAATAAAAATAAAAATAAAAAAGAAACCCTAACCAAAAAAAAAAAAAAAAGTGATGATGACATGACAATAATCACCCGTCTTGGGCAAAACGAGTTTATTATTGATGCTGCTGGTGGTGGTGGTGGTGAGAATAACAATCATTTGCTGGAAACCCAAGAAGGAAAAAACAAACCAAATAGAAAATGAGGAGGAGAGAGAGATGAAGAAGTTTGTTGGGGAATGAATCAACACCGGGGAATGGGGACATAAAGAAGAACCGCTGCAGCGGCAATGGGCACCAGCTCTGATGATTGCACCGACGATGCCGGGGTGATGAATGCGTGACATTCCCAACAACAGTGAGTGGTAGAAGCCGCATTTCAGGGGCGTTTCGAAGGAAACAGAGAAATCGCTGAAAGCGCATCACAGTGTAACACACTCCTTTCATTGCAATCCTTCGGCAGCGCCTCGTCAGTCAGAGTTTGATCCTCAAACACGGATTCCTCGAAAAAGCTCTGCAATGTTTGCCCCTCCGCGGGGGAACCTGAGAGTGTAGGTGGGCGCAAGAGCATTGCTATAGCCTCAGCACGGCTCTCCATTGACACAAACTCCATCAGACCGTCTTCGTGGGTGAAAAGGGGATGAAATAGCGTGGACGCAGCGGCGCATTGACAAGGCGCTAGGAGCGGAAGCTGCACCGTCGGCAAGGCGTAGTAGTGAAGCGAACGGTAGCCTCCCACAAGTGTTGCCACTGGGAGCACCACCCGCTCAGCAGCACAAGCAGCTGCCCCCCCCACTCCCCTGTGAGCAATTGGACACACCACAGGAACTGCATTACTAGCCCTTTGCTGTTCAAAATACTGCTGCGCCAGTAAAATGTCTGTGGACGAGAAAGGCGGTTGCCGTTGGTGCAATTTCGCTGATGATGAATGGGGCGCAGTACGAGCAATCTCACCAAAGGGTACAAACCCCACCACGCGGCACCATGTTCCACGCGCCATGCACGGTGACAGATCCTGCAACGTCACTACCTGGCTGCCCACAGTGAGACGCAAGGAGCCACGTTGCGCCACGGCCAACGCAAACAACCACCTCTCCACGACGTTTGGCTGAGCAGCCGACACACACTCATCGAGCGCTTCAAACTGAAAGTGTGCTTCAAAGCTGCCACTAGCATTGTTGCCACCAGTCTGCGATACAGTATATTTATAACTGCACCCCCTCTTCCCCATATTTGAGAGGGGGAACGTCCACAGAGGAAACAGTCGAGCTTCCACAGCACTCTTTGCAAGCACATGATGCAGCGCCCTCGTTGCCGCAATCCGAATACGGCAGCCACCGACACCGACACTTGAGGGGGAGGCAGTGCTGGTGCTGGAGCTGGTGGCGGCACGAAAACGAAGGCGGGCTCCAAAAAGACGTGAACGACGGTCTGGTGGAAAGAAAACATAGTCAACGTGAAACACATCCACATCGACAACCTCAAATTCCCCTGTCAACTCAACCGATGCAGCCACATAACGGTGCAAAAGGCGACGCAGCGGAAGCATATCTGCAACCATGGGCGCGCAAAAGAAAAAAGTCTTCGTCCAAGAACCGAGCAACAACGGGGGCTCAAAAAAGGGATCGTATTTTTGTTCAAGCAGCAGCAGCGGCGGCGGCGGCGGCGGCGGCAGCAGCCGAGACGTACCCTCAGAAGTTCCCTTCAGTAAAGGACACCGGGTAGAAACCACGCAACGGGGCATGTGTGCATCTCTGCTGCAGCGCAACGCCACGCTCATTGCATACTCCTTTTTTAGTGCTTCATGGTCCCTTTCTGCGGATTCTCTGGCCATGTGCCGACTCTCCAGCACAGTGATGTGTCTCCCAGTAGAAGAAGGGAAGCTACCGAAGCTGTTCACAACGGAAGAGGGAGGGGCTGCAACGAGTTGTTTGCCAACACCTTCCGAGAGCTCAATACTCAATGGGTATTCTCGAAGGAGTTTATGCTGAACCCGCATTGCCGCAAACTTTGGGTAGCGTGTAAGCAATTGCTCGTATTGAAGGAGGCTTGTGTCTTGCTTGCCTGATGGCTGAGTCAAAAAAGCCTCGCACGCCTCCTGAAACTGCAGCAGCATCTCCTCCATCTCTTCCACCTCCTCTCTGTCGTCATCATCGTCTTCACTGTGCACGACGCCGCCGTTGCAGTATGTCGTTCCTTGCATCGTTGAGCGGCGACCTGACGAAAAGAACGTTTCACGACTCCATGCTTTGCATAGCTCCTCAATAAAGCTCTTTCTTTCAGCTACACTCATATCATCCTGAAAGACGGATGACACACGCTGCATTGCCACAACTAGTGGTTCATCAAGTGAAAAAAGGGCCAATGGTTTGGGGGCGTGAATGCGTACAACGGCAGTTTTATCCGAAATGTGCACCAAAGGGCTCGTGCCATCAACTGAAGTGCGACCTTGAGATTCTTGGAAGGAGTTCGAGGGTCGGCAGCCAATGAATAACGCACGAACGTTCCCAAAAAGAGGTGTACCAGTCTTCAGTACACGCATTGGATCACTGCCACCCAGAAGCAATCCCCACCTTTTTCCAGCACCCTCTCTGCGTTGGCAGTTGCTGAGACTGTGTGCAACCCCATTGCGCGTCCACTGGTCCAACAGCCGCGCAATCGCACGCTTGGAAAGAAAATGGGCATTGCTAACAACAACAACGATGCCAGACGATACGTCTCCTGATAGATTCGCATGCATTCCCACCTGGAGAAGTGGTACACCGTCTCTCAGCTGCAGAGTACCATTAGGGTCCCTCTGCAACCGGTACGCCTCCACGTCTGTCAACGCGTTGTAGTCAATGCAGTGCTCAAGAGGACAGTAGAGTATCTCCTGAGAGCAATGGGCACGCAACACCGCGTCTACAGCGGTCTCCATCAGCGGAAGTTTCGGTTCATAGGCAATCGAGAGGTAGGCCATACGACAGCCTGGAATCATAAAAGGGGTAGAGTTTAGTGACGAATAGCGCTCAATAAGGTTCGCTGCCTTTTCACTTAAAAGAGAAGATAAATCAGGCACGACTATTGGGCTTGCGATAAGAGGGAACCCCGTTTGTGATGTCACCTTTTTGCGCTGCTGCAGTACTGCTACGCGCCAAGGTAAAATATACTCCAGGCACCTCTCTCCAAACACCATCATCCTGTCCTTATGCACCTCATCGTCATGAATCGTGTCATCCCTCCCAGGAGCGTTTCCAGACCACGTGAAGGTGTAGTGCTTGCGTACCCTCGAGTCGTACAAACTCAGCGGAATACGGCGGCTCATACGACCGCAGTTCTCCTCATCCAGTACCTCCTGCACCCGCTGAGCAAGAACATTCCCATCTGAGAGCGGTGTCGTTTCAAGAAGAGCACCGAGAGAGTGCCGAAGCGAGGGACTCCAGTGTGCCATTGGATTTTGCCCCTTGATGCTGTTTTTCAGAGCTTGCGGGGCCTCTTGGCACCCCTGCAAAAGCTTCGCCAACGACTGGAGTCGCCGTTGATGCATCAACACAACACGCCGCCCGTGATGCAGCCCTCTGTCGACGCCGAACCCAGCGGAAACAAGGTGCGCCCAATGTGGCGAACGCATGGATACAAACTGTCTCGTGAACGGGCAGTAGATTGAGCCGTATTCAAGCCACGAGAAATGCGAGCCCCGCAAGCGCGTTGCGTGAGAACGCGACATTGCAGCCATGCGGCGACGCGAAAATAGCGAGCCTCCAATCATAAACATTTGCGAAAGCATCGGGAACGACCTCTTATGATGACTTGACGTTCCCTCCGCTGCCAATTCCCCCCTTGGCGTCGACCCCGCTTCCTCTGTTCCGAGGAGGGCGTCCAGCAGATCCGTATCACAACACTCACTGAGAGCACCACCGCCACTACTGTGACCGCCGCCGCCGCCGCCGCCGCCGCCGCTCATTGGGTCAGAGATTGCCACCACGTTTCGCTCGAGCCACTCACACACGCACGCGCACGCGTGCAAACAAACAAAAAAAAAGACAAAAGGGGAAGACGAGAAAAAAAAGAATTTGCCCTCTCTCGGAGCTCCTTAGAAGCAGCGGCCCCGCTCCCTCCCTCCTCAGATCTTTCCACATCACCCTGTGCCTCCCACGCGCACACAAGAGCATAAACAGCGGAGCTGGCCACAAACAAACAAACAAAAAGAAAACATAATAACATATGCTCTCGTTAATGGGCATACACATAAAGGGAGAAAAAAAATTATATATATATATATAGACACTAAATATGATTTTGTATTTAAAAACAACAACAACGAAAAAAAAAAACTGATTTTACGCATCTACACTCGCACGCCGGAAACAGTTATTTCCTTTTTCTTTTGTCCGTCTCCTTCTCCCTCCTCCCCATCTCGCCCACTGGCGATTGTGGTTGCAGCTGCTATTCTCGTATTTGTTTCAGGCGACAAAGAAGCTCCCAATATTTACCTTTTGGTGGGTGAAGAAAATGCATCCAGAGTGAAGAGCCTCGTATATGTATATATATATATATATGTTTTTGTTTTCCACTCTGCTTGTTGTTGTTGTTGTTGTTGCTTCGGTCTCTCCCTCCCAATTCTATCCACCTTACGTCTCTTCCCGCTCAATAAAGAGCGGGTATTCCTCTTCCTCTGATGGCTGTTGTTGTTGTTGTTGTTGCTGTTGCTGTTGCTGCAACATTTGCATCATCATTCCCATGAGCATCCGTGACTGCTCAGCGGACATGCCGACGCTGGTTGAATTTAGACTCCCCACCGTATCTTGGGGTGTGACAGAAGTCTTCGGCTCGCTTGGGAGAGCCTTAACGGCACTTTCCCGAATCGAAGACGACACCACGTCCGTACTCCCCTGTTTCCCTTCATTGCCCTGGTACTGAGAGCGCACACCGTCATAATACATCTGCTGCAGCTTTTCTCGTTGCGCCTTGTTCCGCGGATCGGCAGCCGAAGTTTTTTTAACCGGATGCATCATACCGGGTAGAATTGTGTCGATGCACCTCTGCACACCGCTAATGAGTCCTCCCTTCTCTGCCTTCTCCAGTTCAGAGAAGCCTTCCAGGTCAAACTTGTCTAGAAAGTTACGGTATTCCTCCACAGGGGGGAAGTCTTTCCAATTCATCTTATACTTGGCTGCTACAACTTCATATGTCTTCGGCAGATTTTCGAGGGCCTTGCGCTTTGCCTTCTCTTTCCCAAAGAGAAGCGGCAGTCCAGACCGCATTCCACCCACAATGATGGCGTGCACCAGCACATCCTTAGCGCGACGTATCAAGCTGGCAACCTTCCTGTCACGTCCCTGTTGTGGTACCACTTCCACAATCTCATGCAGAAGATCTGTCTTCTCCTCCGTAAACAGCAGTGTGAAACTACCATTCCTATATGGTTGATCCCAAAAGCTGCCAACGTACACACGCGGTGGCTCTGTCGATTTGATAAAGTTTGACAGGTTCCAGAAGAGGCTGCCATAGACCCGCATCAGCTCCTGTGTGTTGACGCTGTCAGCCTTGTTCAGAACAATGCGTAGTTTCCCCTCCATCCCACGAAAGGCATGTTTAAACATCATCTGCAGTTCAATCCCCGCATCCAATTTGGATGGGTCAAACAGCACAAAAATCAAATCGCTACGTTCCACAAACCAACGACTCACTTTAATATAATCATATTGTCGCTCCCGGATATCCTTCACGCTCTCCAACACACCAGGAGTATCAATAAGCGTCACATGCTTCAGCAGCTCATGCGGAACCTGAAAGCCCTGAAGGCTTCCCATGAACGAATCCCCAAACACCGTCAACCCCTTAAAGGGAAGATCCTTCGCATTGGCAAGTACATGTCCGTTTACAGGGCCCGCCTCGTCGCCATACATCACAACAGTAAACTCCGCCGTCGTCGGCTGTGGTCCAGTCCACAAGTAATTGTCCTGAAGCAGGTAGTTGATGAAGCTACTCTTTCCGGAAGACCACGGCCCAAAAAATGTGACAAAGGGCTTCTGGTTGAGGATGGTCTCCTCAAACCAACTTGGGCGGAACAAGTCGTACTTGTACATGTCCTCAAGTGGCTTCACATCCTTCAGATAAACGTTATGCAGCCTGCTAACAAGCTCATCTAGGCTACCCGGATCCGGTCCGACAGACTCCGTTGCCACTTTCATGGTCAACATGTCGAGAAATCCTTCTGCGATATCGAACCCTCTTGGAGCGTCTTCTTACGGCGCGTGTGTGTACGTATGACGCAACAGTAACCTTCAGCAAGTCTCCTTCCTTCGCAAATCAACACTCCTGTTTTTCCCCTTTCCTCTGCTCTTGCTTCTTTTTTTTTTTGGGGGGGGGGGGGTGGGGTTTGCCACTGTGCCTGGTAGCTCCACAAGAGGTAGAGCAACGAAAACTAAAGAGTGAGGAGGAGATAATGACTACCCTGCATGGCACAACAATACTCAGTGCATTCATGCAGCCACGCAACACATACACATACACACACAGACACAGACACAGACACAGACACAGACACAGACACAGACGTAGAAGTGATATCCCTCCCTCCCCCCTCCCATTTGGTCTCGTCACTGAACCATATAAACAAACAAAGGGCAGAAACACACACTGAGGAAAGCAAAAGATTTTTCTTCTCTCCCTCTCGATTACTTTCCACCATCCCGTTTCCGGTGGGCCATCACCGGAGAGGCACAACTTCTTCTACCCTGAAGCGCTCCTGGTCGCTCCCTCACTCTTTCGCCCTTACTTCAGACTCACTGCCCACAGTGACACACACACACGCGCGCCCGCGACGAACACATGGGAAACAAACACAAAGAAACAAAAAAAAACAATATATAAGTGCAACAACACAGAGGAATTAGAATCACCCAAGGTCACAGCCGTGTGAACAACAACAAAAAGGAAAGATACGCAGACAAAAAAAAAGTCAACATCATTCAAGAAAACAACAGAAAGAGAGCAACAAACAAAAAAAAAGGAAAAGAATACATATACGCATGCACGTTGAAAAGAAAAAAAGAAAAAACACTTCTAGCTGGAGCTGCACAACCAGAAACAAACGAAACATCAAAAGACAAGGAAAAAAGGGTAATATTAGCCACCTCTATTTCAGCACACGGAGAGGAAAAGAAGAAAAACAACAGCAGACGCAACAACACCATATATCCCAGTGAAACCAACAAATATCAAAACAAAAACAAAATAAAGCAATTTAAAAGGGGTTGATGTGACCAGCACACTACATCTGACAACACATCCTACCTTCAGCCAGGAAGAACATGTATTAATCCAATATCAAAAACGCTGCACATAAAAACCCCTCTACATAACATCAGAAACTGTCACAAAAAAAAAACAGAGAGAGAACAAAAAAGACAATCCCCCTTACCCAGTACTCACCTCCAAACATAAGAAAAGGCGGGTGAATACACCATTCAAAGTCCCACACGGGATTGCCATTGCCTCCCCGACGGAGAGTCCACTGCGGTGGCCAGCTCAGGCCACGGTGTCGCGGAGTGCGGGCCGCTCGTTGCATTCCAACGCGTCAAGGAGCACCGTTGCCACGGCGCCCGTCACACCAAACTCGACCAACTCTCTCTGTAGCCTCATGTAGCGCTCGCAGTTCGCCTCGTCGAACCACCCGTGATCCTCCGCCCTGCAGAACAGGCACGCGTGGTGGTAGCGGCACCTGAAGAGGGGCCCCTTCGACGCGTAGTCGCAGCCCCGGCCGTGCCCCGCCGCACGACCGCGCCCATTGTGCTTGAGGCACATCTCCTTGCCGCACTTCTTCACAGCATACCGGTAGTACACCCCAAACAGCACATCCGGTGGTGGGATGCCCTTGTTGGCCCAAGACTCGAACAGACTTCGCACACCCTGTGGATCCCTCCGCGAAAAGCTTATGATGCGCAGATGCCTCAGCAGCTCCTTCGCACGCAACCGCTTCAGCAGGGCAACCACATCGCTCTTCGTCCGCAGAGGCCACCCCGCCGTCATCAGCACCCCATCAAGGCCGGATTTGTTGATCATGGCCTTGAGTTGCAAGGCCTGTGGCGTGTTGCGGTGCACCTCGCTGAGCGCCGTGCGATCCACGACAGGCACACGGGAGAGATTCAGTGGAGGGTAGTTGAAACGGTTGACACGGTGGCCGCCGCCGCCGCCGCCGCCAACACGCCCAGCACCGGGCAAGTCGACACTGCTGCCGCGATGCCAGCCAAGTGCACCCGCAGAGGCGGAGGCGGTGGCAGTGGCATTGGCATTGGCGGCTCCCCCTGACAACTTCCCGTGAGGAGACCCGGGGGGCGAGCAACCGACAGCGCACGGCGGCGGACATCCACCAGGCGACAGTGCACACAGACCGAAGCCTGCACGGCTTGCAACCATGCCGTCGGGAGGCGGCGCTGGGCAGGAATCGCGCGCCTGTCTGGCAGCCACGTCGCTGCCCTCCGTCAGCTGCGCCATCAGAAGGTCGACGGTGTTTCTGTTCATGCATGTCGGGGCAGTGTCATTCGAGGCGGCAGCTTGCGCTCCCACTTCCTCCTCCTGCACCTCCTCGCCAGTCAATGACAGGAAAAGCGTCCGCACGGTCGTGTTCATCCAGTCCGCAGGGAGGTCTGCTGTGGCCCACGGGCCCGCAGCAGAGGGCATCGCCACTTCCTCCGTCAGCTCCCCCACGGGTGTCACCGGCTGCGGCTGCGGCTGCGAGAAGGGACTGCTTCCACCCACAACAAGTGGCACGAGCACCCGCAACTCGTCACTGGACGTGCTTGTCTCCCCCCACGTGGGGGCGCTGCTGAAAAGTGCGGAAAGGGTGGTGAACGAGACACCGTCCGCCTGTGAGATCGCCGAGTGGTACGTGGCAGCGCTGCACGAGGGATCCGCCCTGGCCACAGGCGGGGTCTGCGACTCGGCTTGGTGATGACGCAGGTCGTCATACCGGGTACTGCAGGGCGGCGAGAGCCCCAGCGGCTGCGGGGCGAACAGGCTGCAGCGTCCCATCAGCATACCGCCCTCCTCCACGACCAACGAGGACTCTGACGGCAGCCCGCCATGGCAGCTGTGATGGCCGTCTTCAGCAGAGTCATGCGGTGCGGTGGACGTCCGGTTCTGCGCACACCTCGGGACGGAGCCGTCGGCGCCACACGGGTCACAGTAGAGCGGGTGGTGGGACGGCTGCTTTGCTGCGCAGCGCGCAGTCTCGTCGAGCGACGAGTTGTACCCCATATACAGACCCACTCGGGGTGACTCATGGTGGGCCAAACATGGCACATTCCCCCCGACCAGGTACTCCATGCTGCCCTGCAGTGCCCGCACACGATTCTCTGCAGTCCCTTCCCTGTCCTCGACCTCACAGTAGTCGAAACACCGCCCCACCTCTCGCCCACTCCAATGACAAGTCAACTAAGGGCAAACAAATAAATCCGCACGCAGATCTTGTGTATGTGAAGGGACTTATCTACAAAAGAAAAAAAAAAAAACACCCTCCTTCGGCACGGCTGTATCTCCACAACCGCACTTGTGGCCACTTCGCAACGGCTGCGGTAAATCCGCCACGGTCCCTTCAATCTTCTTGATACACGCACCCCTTGTCTGGGAAAGGCAGAGAATTCCTTGGTATGAAAAGAAATAAATTAGCCTGCAGCAAAATGAGAGGAGCATCGATCGACGACATTCAAACACAACAATCCTCTCTCGGGCGCAACCGCCGTTCCCTGACTTGAACTCACTGTACTGCACTACAAGTGGTAGAGATGAATAATTTATAATAATTGAAAATGTTGATCTGCGCGAAACAATTTCAACAATAATCACTTTGATCGTTCTATCATTTACTCTGGACATCCACTTGTCCTATCATGCCTTCTGTGGCGAACAAATTGCGTGGCAGTTTTTGGTTTATTCGCATTTCTATGCATGTATTTCGGGCATTCTACCGTTTTCTTCTGAGTAACTAGGGAGGGAGGGTTAGTGGTGGAGGGGGTTTTGGGGCATCTGTTTTAATATGGTGCCGTGTATACAATGCGTATATATGATTCTTTCCTAAATCGTGTCTTGAGTTAATATGATCCCTTCTTTTTTTTTTTGTCTGCGTTTCTGGTTAGCTGTCATCTGTCCTGTGACTTTCCCCTTGCCGTATTCCGCTTCGCCCCTCCCACACACACACACAAACCCCAGATGTACATGCACCTGCATATCCACAGCGGCCGGTGGTTGTATTGATGAAAAGTTAAAAATACTCCACTGACGCACTTTTGTTTCCGTTTTTTGTTTGTTTGTTTTTCACTTGCAATCGTTCCTCCACTTCGTTTTCTCGAGGTGCTGCCCGGGGGGTATCTGACAACACCGGTTCATGAGAAAACAGCGCAAAAACACAAACACAGAAAAACAAACAAAAGACAAAGAGAGCGGGGGGGGGGGGGGAAAGCAGCAGCCGCAGCGGCGGCAACAACAACACGGAGAAAACATTCATTTGAGATATGCGGTTTCGTTGACCGATGCAAGATACGAAGTGTCCCGGAATATTGCCCCATCTCCATCACCATCCACACCCAAATAAAACGCACAGCAATAAGCACACACACACACACACAACAAAAAAAAAGCAAAACAGCAAAACATAACATTCCCCGATATTCATGACACGGGAGCAGGAGGGCAACGAAGAACGCATAAGCAGCCGCAAAGAAAGAAAGAAGGAAAAAAAAAAAAAGAGCAAAACAGCGTGTTCGCGCAAGGTGGATGTTGCTGCACTTCATTAGAGAGCACACTGACAAACTTGCCGCTATGCATCGGATTTAGAACAAAAAGGAAGAGAAACGAAGAAAAATACCAGCAAGCAATATTTCATCCGAGCGCTATACGAAACCCCAACACATAAAATCGAAAATAAACAAAAACTCACCAATAACAAACAAACAAAAAAAAAAGAAACTAGGAATAATTCATCACCTCGCACCGCACCATCATGGACACCGCCTCATACAACAGCTAAATTGAGCCTATAAAAAAAAAAGACGACGAGATTACATCACTAATGTGCAACAGATAAAAACTTTATCCATCGAATCAGCAAAAAAAAAAAAAAAAAAAAAACTACCTCAAGTATATCGTCCACACAACTACAACACCCTCAGCTCCAACATAAGAAAAGGCGGGTGAATACACCATTCAAAGTCCCACACGGGATTGCCATTGCCTCCCCGACGGAGAGTCCACTGCGGTGGCCAGCTCAGGCCACGGTGTCGCGGAGTGCGGGCCGCTCGTTGCATTCCAACGCGTCAAGGAGCACCGTTGCCACGGCGCCCGTCACACCAAACTCGACCAACTCTCTCTGTAGCCTCATGTAGCGCTCGCAGTTCGCCTCGTCGAACCACCCGTGATCCTCCGCCCTGCAGAACAGGCACGCGTGGTGGTAGCGGCACCTGAAGAGGGGCCCCTTCGACGCGTAGTCGCAGCCCCGGCCGTGCCCCGCCGCACGACCGCGCCCATTGTGCTTGAGGCACATCTCCTTGCCGCACTTCTTCACAGCATACCGGTAGTACACCCCAAACAGCACATCCGGTGGTGGGATGCCCTTGTTGGCCCAAGACTCGAACAGACTTCGCACACCCTGTGGATCCCTCCGCGAAAAGCTTATGATGCGCAGATGCCTCAGCAGCTCCTTCGCACGCAACCGCTTCAGCAGGGCAACCACATCGCTCTTCGTCCGCAGAGGCCACCCCGCCGTCATCAGCACCCCATCAAGGCCGGATTTGTTGATCATGGCCTTGAGTTGCAAGGCCTGTGGCGTGTTGCGGTGCACCTCGCTGAGCGCCGTGCGATCCACGACAGGCACACGGGAGAGATTCAGTGGAGGGTAGTTGAAACGGTTGACACGGTGGCCGCCGCCGCCGCCGCCGCCAACACGCCCAGCACCGGGCAAGTCGACACTGCTGCCGCGATGCCAGCCAAGTGCACCCGCAGAGGCGGAGGCGGTGGCAGTGGCATTGGCATTGGCGGCTCCCCCTGACAACTTCCCGTGAGGAGACCCGGGGGGCGAGCAACCGACAGCGCACGGCGGCGGACATCCACCAGGCGACAGTGCACACAGACCGAAGCCTGCACGGCTTGCAACCATGCCGTCGGGAGGCGGCGCTGGGCAGGAATCGCGCGCCTGTCTGGCAGCCACGTCGCTGCCCTCCGTCAGCTGCGCCATCAGAAGGTCGACGGTGTTTCTGTTCATGCATGTCGGGGCAGTGTCATTCGAGGCGGCAGCTTGCGCTCCCACTTCCTCCTCCTGCACCTCCTCGCCAGTCAATGACAGGAAAAGCGTCCGCACGGTCGTGTTCATCCAGTCCGCAGGGAGGTCTGCTGTGGCCCACGGGCCCGCAGCAGAGGGCATCGCCACTTCCTCCGTCAGCTCCCCCACGGGTGTCACCGGCTGCGGCTGCGGCTGCGAGAAGGGACTGCTTCCACCCACAACAAGTGGCACGAGCACCCGCAACTCGTCACTGGACGTGCTTGTCTCCCCCCACGTGGGGGCGCTGCTGAAAAGTGCGGAAAGGGTGGTGAACGAGACACCGTCCGCCTGTGAGATCGCCGAGTGGTACGTGGCAGCGCTGCACGAGGGATCCGCCCTGGCCACAGGCGGGGTCTGCGACTCGGCTTGGTGATGACGCAGGTCGTCATACCGGGTACTGCAGGGCGGCGAGAGCCCCAGCGGCTGCGGGGCGAACAGGCTGCAGCGTCCCATCAGCATACCGCCCTCCTCCACGACCAACGAGGACTCTGACGGCAGCCCGCCATGGCAGCTGTGATGGCCGTCTTCAGCAGAGTCATGCGGTGCGGTGGACGTCCGGTTCTGCGCACACCTCGGGACGGAGCCGTCGGCGCCACACGGGTCACAGTAGAGCGGGTGGTGGGACGGCTGCTTTGCTGCGCAGCGCGCAGTCTCGTCGAGCGACGAGTTGTACCCCATATACAGACCCACTCGGGGTGACTCATGGTGGGCCAAACATGGCACATTCCCCCCGACCAGGTACTCCATGCTGCCCTGCAGTGCCCGCACACGATTCTCTGCAGTCCCTTCCCTGTCCTCGACCTCACAGTAGTCGAAACACCGCCCCACCTCTCGCCCACTCCAATGACAAGTCAACTAAGGGCAAACAAATAAATCCGCACGCAGATCTTGTGTATGTGAAGGGACTTATCTACAAAAGAAAAAAAAAAAAACACCCTCCTTCGGCACGGCTGTATCTCCACAACCGCACTTGTGGCCACTTCGCAACGGCTGCGGTAAATCCGCCACGGTCCCTTCAATCTTCTTGATACACGCACCCCTTGTCTGGGAAAGGCAGAGAATTCCTTGGTATGAAAAGAAATAAATTAGCCTGCAGCAAAATGAGAGGAGCATCGATCGACGACATTCAAACACAACAATCCTCTCTCGGGCGCAACCGCCGTTCCCACCAGATCAAATTGATGAGTCCTTTTTTGTTTTTCTTGAAATGGAGTTTTTGCTGCACAACTTTTTACACATAGTTTCAAACACAGTAGGTTAATAAAAATGTGATATTATTGCCTTGCTGTTGTTATCTATACCATGAAGCTTTTACGGCCATCATTTCTTCTTTTTTCTTTCTCATGTTTATCACATAATATTGTTTGTATTTTTTTTTTTCGTTCCCTTCTTCAGTGATCATTGCGTTGCTTTTGTTTAATGCAGGTATGGTAGGCGCCTCTTGTTTTATCTCCCCATCTACCCCCAGTTGATGGCGAACAGACCCAACGAAAATAAAATAAAATAAAAGATGGGGAAAGGCGATGTGTAGCATCTGATTTATCCAAGCACTCTAAGTTGTTACTTCTTCCTGTCTCTCACTGTCTCTCACTGTCTCTCCCTCTCTCTTTGCAAGAGCAACTGTGTTAAATGTCTGCATGTGGCCACTATTCATGTCCTCGCGTAGAGCTGCATTATTATGTGCTTTTGTGGTGCGGAATTCGAATTTCGTGTGTGTTGTGGGAAAAATATGCCGAATAGCGTGCAGACGCCAAAGGGTAGAAAAACATCTACAAGCCTCCCCCCACCCGCCCCCACCCAAAAAAAAAAGGAACCACGGCATCGGATAAGCCAAAAATAGGGACAAATAAATGTAGAAAACAAAGGGAAACAACGACGCCATCTACAGTTCTCAAGCAGACGTTGCAGTGTTCTTCTTGATCTGCCCAAACGCCACACCGCGGACACGGGAGGCGAACTGCAGAGAACTACTGCTTTCACTGATGTTGTAGCTAGCAGGACTTACGCATACAAACATTAGAACTTTTGCTTGACCACCCATGGAGTCTTGCAGGAGGAACGTCAACACGGAGTTGCGAAAGGGGACGTGTTTGCTGCTCTGCGCAAGTCCAGAAATGACGTCTCCGAGGGAGGACAGCGATTTGTTGATGGCTACCGCCTCCTTCAACTGTTGTCCCTCTGCTCCACTCTTGTCGAGTCGCTCACTACCCGCCAAGTCAACCAAAGAGAGCTTTCCAAAGCTTTGTATTCTAGTTTGCTTATTTGTCGTTCGAACAATGATGTACAAAATCATATGGGATCGAGAAGAGTGTTCGTTCATGTTGGTTTGTCCCTCGCTGCGATTTTGATTCGCACGCTCCATGATTTTGTGAATGTCTTTTGGTGATTTGACTACTGTTTCTACGAGATTTGTCACATAAGTGCCGAACGGCCCCCCCTGCTTGATCTCATACGCCAGTTTCCCCGCATCGTTGCTCGCCAAGAGGTCACGGATTGTTTCACAATAGATCTCCAGTACCGAGAGAGAGACTGTTGACTCTTCCGTTTCTTTGCGCTCGTCAATGATCTGAAACAAACGCTCCAATGCTCGTGTGTTGATTCCCTTCGTCTCATCACCCCCTCCACCCATGGTAAATGTCTTTCCACTTCCAGTCTGCCCGTATGCAAAGATGCAAACGTTGTATCCGTCTACAATGCTGTCAATAAGCGGGGAGGTATCCTCAAATACCTTTGATTGAGAAGCGGTCGGTGGGTAGACTTCATCAAACTCAAAAAGCCTTAGCCGACCACTCTGATCAACAAACTTGAGTTCGTCTGTGGATGGGAATTCCATCACGTTTTTATGTCCCTCTTTTATCTCCTTGGGTAGCATCGGTCGAACACGGCAATATACACGAATATTCCCCTTTAGATCCTGAATGGTGTTGTAGTACTGTTTTCGGAGTTTCATCTCCTTCTTGTACAGCTCTTGTGTCCACAGCAACGCCTTGTGATCGCCCTGGCGCTCCTTCTGTGCTGCAGTGACAATTGAAGCAATAGCGCTAGTGAGTTGTGAAGAGTAGTAAGCACTCTCCTTGGCAATATCCTTTGCATATTGCTCTCGTATCTCTCGTAGCATCTGTCGGATACCCTGTACGTCGTCCCGCATGCGTCTTGCCACATCTTCTGAGATCAGAGAAGTTTTTTCCATCTTCTGACCCTTCGATTTTGTTACGTTAGAATGTGCACCTGCGCCATTGACATTCGCGGCCCCTCGTGACTCCAAAGTCTCAATGCGATCAGCATATTCCTCCAAGGTAGCCACAGCATCCCTGTTCTTCGCCTTGGCATCCTTGTACTTGTTCTGTAGCTCTTCATGCTTGCGACGAAGTTCCTCCAATTGGGCACGGAGTTGCGTTGTCTCAGAACGCTCCTGTTGCACAAGTTGTTGCGTAGCCTCCTGGGCCTGCAGCATGACCCGTTCCGCATTTTCTCGTGGAGCAATACGCTGACGAATTCGTTTTTCGTGCTCCTCATCATCGCTATCACGTTTAACTGATCTGCCGTCGTTCTGAGAAACGGCCCTCATTCTTGCCGCCTCGCCTTCGCCCATATCGAGCCCTGTCATGGCTTCATAAATCTCCAATGTCTCAGAGAATCGCTCGATCATCTGCATCAACTCTGGCGCAAGTTTTTCATGCTGTCCGCTTTCGAGTAGCCGCATGCATCGTAGCTTGTGTTTTTTGCACTCCTTGGCGATGTCATCATCGTGAAGAATATGCGGGTGCTCAAGAGAGTATTCAAGAGAGGCAAGGTCACCTTGGGCCTCCAGTAAGATGGTTTCTACCTGTTCGAGGCCTTTGCGACGGACCTCCACCGCATCCGTTTTTTTCACACTCTCAGTATCGTTCCGAGCTCGGTTGCGCGTGGATGAGTGCTGCAACGACTCCATATTCTGCTGCACCTTTTTATACACTTCTCCAAGTCCCCGGCTTTGCGCAAAGCGCTGGAGACACCGCTGGAATCCACTGGTGTGGTAACGCTTACACCATAGTGCGATACTTGCAATAATTTTGTATGCAACGCTTTCGGAGGTGGCAGACTTTGCCACTTTAAAGAAGCGCTCGGTCCATTTTTCCGAGGACAACATGACAGCAAACTGTGGACTGCTGTTTAACAACAGCTGGTCCAGGATGGCCATAGAGCACTCCTGCTCCGCCGGTGGTCCATGCTTCAGGTGCTCCTTCACGTCATCCAAAACCAACATTGCGTTTCCCTGTCGTACCAAGTTTGCCAGCATCACGATCGTTTCACGCTCCTTCTCCACATTTGGAGATGCATAGAGGCTTTTGAGAGTCACCTCCACCTGCTGCCTGGTTTGCTCAATGCTTGACATTTGAAACTAGACAAATGTTAGGTGGTAGATGTACGCAGATGATGATCCAGGAATTTCACCCTTTATTCTCCGCCCCTCCTTTTTTTTTTTTCTGTTCTTGTTCCTTTTCCCTTCGTCTTCCTCCTCCTCCTCCTCCTCCTCCTCCACTACTTACTTCGTTTGCCTGATTGACTTTCACAACGAGTTCGGGACGCAGTGTTTCCACCACAAGAGTTCTGTAATGTCATTAATTTGTGCGCAGATGCCAATGAATGTTGTGGTAGTGTTGAAACAAAAATGCAACAAAAAAAAGGCAATGGGAGAATAAGTGCAGCGGAGAAAAGGGGATAGCGCAGTGAAAGTACATGCAACTGAGGCACGGCAACTCATCTCCCAAGACGAGGACGGCTATGCACGCTTAACTTGCAGCAGGGCATGACCAGCAAAGATATATATATATATGTATATATATATATATGCACGCACAGACAAAGGAAGAGGGGATGAAAAGGCAATAATGGTGCAACAAAGAAAGAAAAAAAAAAGGGGGGGTGAGAAGGTGGCAACAACAGATCTGTGTTCTTTCTTTCCTTCACCACCTACATTCTGATAGGGCCAGTGCCATCATATTTTCTTGGGTTATTCGGGCATCCAGGGGGTGATGCCAGGTGCGCCACCCACCCTGCCGCCCCTGCGTGGAATCGTGCATGACACAACGGACACACACTGTGCGTTGGAACAGCGTTGATGCACGACCTTGCATTTATGTGGCTCTTCAGGTCCTCCACCCTCACCGCCTCCTTACACATGGGGCATTCGCGCACCAAATGCCGTTTATCGCATTCAGAAGTGAGATGCTGCTGAAGGGTAGAAATTTCCGTTATTTGATCGCACAAAGGACAAGGACATAGCATTGGGCACCCGCGAATAAAGTGCATGTCTAGAGCTGCATCCGAAAAATTCTCATTAAACTCGCCACAAAAATAGCACGTCCTCACCGCATGGTAGTCTTCAGTGTCCCTTGGATTCGGGGGACACGGACTTTTTCCCGAATTTGCTTCACCCTTTTCCGAATGCGCAGCGCTAAAAGGTCTAGCACTCGTTTCCACGTTCACCGGGGGCCGCAATGTGGGCGCAACACCCTTCAAATCCATTATATACTCTTCAATTATACTTCGTTGTGCGGCCTTGAGAGAATTTAAGTGGGTTCCCACCCGTTTAGGGGCAACAAGCATCAGTTTGGCGAAGAGGAGGCTCGCAGCCTCTCGCACCTCATTATTTGAATGCGACAAGCAGCGCATCAGGGCCTTGGTAACAATTGTGCCCGCTTCGAGGTCAATTGACCTGGTCCCGTCAGCACCGTGTATGTCCACCAGCGATCCAAGCATTTTCATGCGCATAACATGCACTCTGTATGGGCATGGTCGCTTTGACACTATTTCAGGATCCACGAGAAGTACTGAAACAACGGGCTCGAGTGCAAATTCGGATATGCTCGAGAGAACCGAAATGGCCGCTTCACGGATCCGACTGTTATTGTCGCCTGACCGACTCACCAAATGGGGCAAAAGGGGAGTCAGGTGTGGCATCAAGGAAGACAGCGATGGGGCGTTTTGCACATTACCCTCTATAATTGCAGAAAGTGCCTCACAACAGGCAAGCACGACTCCAGTAAAAGAATCGCTAACACCACGAGAAGGGAGGGCCATGTAGCATAGAAGTGATTCGAGAACAGCATTCGAGTGTGCGGACAGAGCGGCAAACCCAGCGGGGGAGACAATGGCACGAATGGCAGCCTCACATAGTTTCCCTTTTTTCCCAAACAAACATGAAGTGCAATAAATCCCAAACGTCTTCTCGGCAGCTTTAGCCTCCGCAAGGTTCTCTCTTACCAATGGCGAAACGCACGCCTGATTACCAGAGAGTTGCAGCACCACTTGATTGATTCCCCTCTCCCATTCCTCGTCTCCAAGAGGTTTAACAGCGACAGCATCACCACCGCCGACGTCAACGCCAGCGTCACCAGGATCACTATTCATTCCTCTGCTTCCTCTATTATCATCTAGGTCATCCAGAGGATAAAATCCAAGCCCACCAACGGGCGTCTCATCGAATGCCGTGGGTGCTATCGCAGTGGTCGTCGTTGGAGCTGCACGAAATGTGTCGAGAGTTTTTGGAGGCGGTTGAGGCTGCAGAGAAGACTCACTTTGGGGCGAGGGCACGTTACGAACTACATCCGAGGGAGGTGCAAAGGTGCTTTTTCTATTTGCTGACGTCGCAGGAATTCTATACGCCCTTCCCCGAAGCTCATCGATCTGGTGTTTCAATACCTTTGCTAAAGCATAATTCTCATCCCTCACCGCCACTGCCTTCTGTCTATCCAGTTCAAATATTTCCTTCCCAGCGCTCTGGAGGGAATCCAGACATGACTTTAAGACTGCAGCAAGATCATAGTCCTCAGCCACTACAGCGCGCTCCTTCATGAGCGAAACCTCTCTGATACGGCGCATCGTCGCGGGATCCATTTTAGGGGAGTTCTCATCCTCTGACCCAGTGATCTCACACCGTTCCACAACTGGTGGAGACATCTCATCCAAGGGAACTTCTACCGTCTCCCCAATGAGGCATATCCCCCTCGTTATACCAGATTGAAAAGTACGTATAAGAGTGCCATGTCCTGTCATGGCGATGATGCCTACCTGTTGAAAAACATTGTATTCGGAGCGATGAGGCCTTGAAAAAAGAAGCTTCACATAGACGCATTTTCTACGCACTTTAATAGTCTTTAGCTCACGGACACCAAACACACAATTGTCAGCGGGTGAGAAGTGTACGTAGCCCAGACGATAAAATGTACTCGATTCATATGACTTCAACACATTCGTCCTCGCTTCCTCCTCTGAAACATCTGCAACAAAAACTTCGATTCGCGCCATTATCTTGCTTTCATGAGAAAGCACACGGATGTATTGCAGTTCCACCTCGCCCTCAAAGCGAAGACCAAGCTCTTGAGGATAGACGCACATTTTACTTGACTGCCATCCGAGGCTTCGAATGGTGTGATCCCGCAACGCCACCGCGGGATAGTCAGCCTCCTCCGAGGAGCAATGACAGAGATACATGTTCAACCGGGGGCCATACTTCTCTTCCGAAGGGAACATTTGCCCTACTATCATTTCCCCCGCCTGCCCAGAAATTGCTCTCCACCACCCTCTACCTCTTACTCCCTTCACAGTCAATGCACCACCACCACCCTCACAAGGACGAAAGCCATGGATAAACAAAAAGAGGATGCAAAAAAGTTTTGGCAAGCTTTTAAATCCAGAAAAAAAAAAAAGGGGGCACTTCCTCAACGAAGCGCAATGTTCAGATGCATTTGAATATTAGGGAAGAAGGGGAATAAATAAATGAAAACCAGGGAGACCATCAACGAATGCCACAAGACCTTTCGTCTTTTTCGCCTTCATTCCCCCATCCTTCCTTCCTTCCCTCCCGGTGCCCCCCCCCCCCACTTTTTTTTTGTTTTTACTGTTTTTTTTTTTTTTTTCTTAATCGGCTTTATACCATTATGACTTTATATTATGCCGTTTGTCCTCACAGGAGGTAATTTTATATTGCATTCACCGCAAGCGCTTAATCACCGTCTCCCTCTTCGTCGTCTTCTCCCTCTTCCACAAACTCATCCTCATCCATCATGGCTTCTTCTTCACCATCATTCGCCTCGATAGCCCCCAAGTTGTGAAGGGGGGCAACGATACTATCTGGATCAAACTCCACCACATTGTTTGGCAAAAACACCAAGTATTGTTTCAGTAAAGAGGCCAAAGTATTCAACAGAGTCACAAGATGCTCGGCAGGGTCTTTTTTTTCAGCATGTGTACCAAGCTTCATGCCACAACACAGAGAAAGTTCAAAAACCATCGAAGCCTTCTCAACCGCGGATTTTGTCAAACACAACTTTTTAGATGGCCGCATCACCGCCCATGGGATATTTTTCCCTTGACAAATCTCACGGAGAAAGGTTCGAGCACCAAGTCTCAACGCATTGTGTGAATCCATCCGCTTTACCTTCATGTTGCTCTTCGTCTTCCCACGAGACGCAGCCACCACGGATGAAATCCGCACAAGTCTGTTTGGTGTGGCGTTACTATATGACGCATCAAGGAGGCTTGTCTGTGCACTCTCTTTCCGGGAAGTAAAGTCAGCTGAAGCTGTCAGTGAACTGCTGGAAATCTTCCCCATGGTTCCAGCACCTGAAACAAACAAAGGAGAGACAAAAAAGCCCTTTTCTCTTCGCACAGTGTCCCCGAGGCTTCGAAAGAAACGCTCAGAGACCGTGATACTCTTTCTTCCACACGAGAGGTCATTGAAATCTTGACAAGGCTGACAAAACCCCTGCGCAAGGCTGATTTTATCGAGAGCTGCGGCGAACAGCAAACAACCAATCACCTCGGGATCGGCAAGCCGCTCAACGAAGGAAAGAGGCTTAAAAATAATATCACCTCCTGATGGACACATGAGTTCACGCATCAAAACGGCATCCTCTGGAAACTGCATAAGAGTAATCTGTTTAGCATTTGGAAATACAAGCCTCACATCTACATCGTCTAGATTAGCAGATCCTTTAGCTATCAGCTGCACCTGGGCGGCAGAAACAGGAACAACGCTAATACTAGACTCCCCTCCTTCCTGCAGCAACGCACGACACAGTGATCTACGCCCAGTGTTCGGAAGACCAATAACAAAAGAGGCAAGCTTGCCCTCAAGATTGCACCACTTGTTTGACCGCATGCAACCCTCGCTCGCAAGAAACTGCCTCATAATGCGAATGAGGTGTCTTGTTGTCTTGTCAAAGTGAGTGGAAACAGGACAAAAGGCAACATAAATTGCGCCATTTAGTCTCAATGAACAACCCTCCATGTCATCAACTCCATCCGTGTTGATGTACCTTTCAACAATTGCATGAGCCACCAAAGAAATCTGAGTTACTATGGCAGGCACAGAAACAAGATCGACTTTTGTCAAGGCAAAGAGAAGAAGAGCCTTTCGGGTTCCACCGTCTTGTCCATAGGTTGCGCCCTCGTGCACAATCGCGTCGAGAAGACCCCATGGCATGCACTGAACTGCACAACGAGCATCAAGGGTCACAAGATAGGAAACCGAAGGAAGCTCCATCAGCGATCCTGGAGGTGGAAACACAAGCTCCCCAAGGGTCTTGTTGAACTGGAAAGAAAAGTTGTTTGACTCGCGAACAGATATGTACGTAAGCATCTTTTTCGGTTGAAGGGGGGGAGGAGTGGTGTGTGTCTCGGCGCAAGGAGAGTCCACAGTATGGCTATCATCATTACTATCATTATCTTCAGCATCAGAACCATTTCCATGCCGATGGTTTGCCCGCTGGACCCGAGCGTCTTCACGCACTTGAAGTACGCGCCGAAGTATGGCTTCCTTGTCAGGATGTGCATTTGAAACCTTTAGAGCCAGTTTGGCTAGTTCTCGAGTTTTTTTTGTTCTCTTTGGACCCAGACCAGACTTCTTCAGTGCCTTTGCCGCCTTTCGCAAATCACGCTTATGCTCCCTCTTTTTCCGGTCAATCTTATTGCGTTGGCGCGAGCTGATGCGCTTAGATGGTGCACTTTTGATCTTGGGCATTTTCGACTGGCTAAACCAACGAGAAAGTACCCAAGCAACGGAAAAAAAAAAAAAAAGAAGTCTTCACCTCACCTAATTGAGAAAGAATTAAAAAATACATAAATATCAGCGGGGGGAAAAAAAAAGGAGGAGCAACGGCAGATATATATATATATAAGAAAAGGGGAAAAAAAAAAACAAGCAGAAGCATTATGTGTCAAAATATAGAATAAATCATGATAATACAAACATACAACAGTATGAATGACGAAAATATATAACTACCTCAATGCGCACCGCCGAAGACACGTCAAAATACTAGGGAAAGCATCTTCATGATCCTGATGAAATGGAAAAGAATACACACACACACAAAAAAAAAAAAACTCGAGTCAGAGAACAACAACAAACACCGTGAAAACCAAAGAAGGGGAGAAGGTGCGCTACGTATTCAGTTTCCACATAAACTTTATCTTCCTTCATCCCTCACCAACCCCATCCTCCCCCAATCCCCCATCCCCAATCCTAACCCCACAACGCCGTCCTACTACATTACCCCACCCCTAAACTTGTGAAGCAACCACATTCCCGTAGAGTCCCAGTTTTTCTTGAACCATTCCATCTGGATAAACAATCACCGGAACGGCAAATTTGAAGTTGGTCAGGTCCAAAGTGCTCAGTATTGCCTGAATTTCAGGGACAGGGATTGCGGAAAGCTCCTCCTGAGTTTTCCCGGTGGTCTTCTCAACCACCTCTCTTAATTGCATAGACAACGCGACATCCATGAGGCGGTTCAAAGACTTATACAGCTGAACCATCCTGGGGGCAGCATAGCGGCGCTCCGCATTATCTGGTGCACGAAACCTTTCTGGGCGGTTTACATACTGTTCCCACTCGGCAATAATGCTATCAAAAAAGGGATGTTTGCTGTCGATAGTCCCACTTTGAACCCAGCGTTTCATTCGCATACACCTTTCATCCCACTTGTGCCGACGATCGTAATCGAATTCGGGGTGGTACCACGGAAGTTTGCGTGTGTCAGGGATATCGGGATCATAGCTCTCGTAGAAATCAGCCCATGTATTGGCCATTGGATTCCGTTTCTTGTCGCCTTTGACTGTGGAGAACGTCAGGCTTGTCGCAATCGCATAATTTGCGTTGTCTGAAATCCATTCATTATACAGCTTTTCCTGTGCTTTTCCAATTGGAACCTTGGCCCAATTGTATTCAAGAGGGGCCAAAAGATACCGCAGTCGAAAGTAAAAAGCATCCGTCTTCCACAAGCGCGGGTTGGGCATCTCACGCATGGCTTGTTTCAAGTACTTTTCGTACTCGTCAAATTTGGTGGAGTAAAAATCATCATCTTGCCTTGCCAAAGTACGCTCGGCGTTGATACGATTTGATTCAGGATGGGTTTCCCGAATAAGATATTGGAAGAGCTGCTCTCTGTTTTTTGTATAAAGGTCTTCCATCGAAGTCTCCATCATGGTCTCAATGTCCTTTACAAGTCTACGATAACCACGTCTGTTCTTGCTCGCGTAGTGCTTTGGCTGATTGTAGCCACTTTCAATCCAGCCTTGCATCTCCCGCCGAGCGTTTTGGCGGTCGGGATCCACGTTCTTGATGTACCACCCCTCGTAGTCAAGATTCTTCTCCCAGTAGTTCGTCCCATCTGCCTGTCCTTTTTCGAAATAACCCTTAGAGGTTGTCCAGGATACAGGAATTCGGCCAGCAATGAGGTTAAACTCCTTTTCACTCTCCTTTCCCAACCACGACCAATGTCCATCATATGGACCCTCGCGCCTCTGCTCCTCACCATTCCAAAAGGCACGTTCTTCCTGCATTTTACCCTCTTCTCGCGTATAACCCCTAACAAGCTCGTCCTGACTCTCCCACTCAAAGAATTTTGCCACCGAAGCACGACTGCGTCGAAATAAGATCACCTCTTGATATTCCATCCAGCCGTTGTGAAGTAGATGCCTGATTGCATCAGGGTCCTTCGTGTGTTGGTTTTGAAGAAAACGATCCCGTATCTTTCCTTTCATTTCTGGCAGAGGGGTGAGAAGCCAGTAGTAATGCTTAACCATCGGAAGACCTTTCAGACAAGACCGATAAAGAGACATCATGGCCGCCTTTAGCTCCCAATTCACCACCGTATTCGCCAAAAGAGTGATGTTCCCCTCTCGTTTTCCAGTTGCCGAGGCATAGGAAAAATCAGGATGATGATCTTCAAACGGCGGAAGGGGAACCACATCACGATAGTCAACACCTTCCTTATTTGCCGGCTCTCGGACGTAATTGTGGTAGCGCATGGCAGCAGGCCCACCACTAAAGTACGGTGCCTGCTCGAATTTGCCAAGCGAGGTGTCAAACTCCGGGGCCTTCAGATTGTCAGATCGATCCTTTGGTTCATTCGGCTCAATCACTCGCTTGCTGGGCAGGTTTCCCTCGGTTCTGGGATAACGCTCCTCAAAGTACACGGGAGATTTCTTCGACGCATATATCCCTGAATGATTGTCCTTCCCAGTTGCCCCTGAAATGGGACCACTGTACATTCCGTGTTGGACATCCTTCCCTTGTCCACCACCACCACTAATACGTTCACCACCACCCCCCGGAGGCGGAGGGTTCGATGAACCCGTGCCCACGGTTGACGCGAATCTATATAATGATCTTCGTTTTTCTGAAAAAACCGTCCGGCGAAGCATCTTGTTGATACCCACTAGTAGCTGGGCAGGCAAAACAACACAAGCAGGAGCGAATATAGGAAAAAAAAAAATAACACACACGCACAGCCACACACACACACGAAAAAAAAAAAAGACAGCATGCGGACAACATTACAGAAACAATTACATAAAACCGAAATAGCGCAACTTGCGGGTGCTTCTTCTTCTTCATCATCTTTCCGCAAAAATGAAACAGGGGAAAAAAAAAAAACGGGAATATGCGCCTTGTGGTGCGGTCAAGCCCCTAAACGTGTGAAAGGCGCAAAAAAAAAAAAAGGAACGGGGTAGAGGGGCCTCTGAAGTACAACAGTTCACCGGCGTGTATTGGACTCCTGGCTTTGCTCGATTCAAAGAGGATCTTCGCACATGATCCAATACAAACAGGGAAAAAAAAACAACAACAAGATATACTCACCAAGTGGCTTCTGTTTTTCTTTTTTTTTCGGGGGGTGGTTGTGCCCCTCTTCCTCACCCTCGCGGCAGAAGGAGGACGGAACTCAGCGCGCGGGTTGTGGGTGGGCGGAATTCAAAAAAAAAGAAAGCACATTTCCTAAAGCTCACAAATGCGATTCCTTCAGAGAATTATGACCGAAAAGGGAAAGAAACCAGGCCATTGACGAGAACCCCCAATAAACATGCGCAGTCATATTGGCCGCATCTTGTTGCACATTCCCTGCGCGAACTTCTGGAAGACCAAAGAAAAAAGAAAAGGAACAGGAAAGGCGGAACACAGGAAACCGCCCGCCAGCTTCTCGCATTCTGCTGGCCTTGTTCCGCATCCCTCGCGAGGGTGGCCCAACCCGTCGGCTGCCGATGCCTCCCGGCCGCCGCCGCGCTGGTGTGCCGAACGGGGGGCGAACACCTGATGACTGGCTTCCCGCCGTGGAAACGCAAAAGTCATCGCCCCCCGTTTGGCGACGCTCGCCGGCCCATCGTGGAGCCATGGGCAAGGATCGTCGCGTCACGTCACCGGGGGGAAGGGCAGAGCGCCTGCACGGCTCCCCCCTCTCTCTGGTGTTCCGTTGCGGCTTGCGGCGTTGCGTGCGGGGCGCCGCTGTGATGCATTCGCTGGTCAAGGGGCGCGGCCGCACGCGCCGTCGGAGGCGTCGTCCTCACCGTGTCGCCGCCGATTCGGATCGCAAGGGGGGACGACGGCAAGCATGCACTCTGGCACGCGAACATGTGGAAGGCAGCGATGGCAATGGAGAACGATACTTCTTGTTTGGTTGTGGTCTTCTTTGCCACGTCAAGACGGCTCCCTCCTTGACCCTCTTCTCCCATCATCGGCAACAGTGCGTACGGAGAAAGGGGCGTTCTCGTCATGTTTTGTCGCATACGATTATGAAAAGTTATTTGCTGCTGTGATTGTTTTTGCTGTTTGCTTTGTCAAATCACGCCCTCTCGATCTAACTGATCGATGTGTGGATGTAGTATTTATGCGGCGCATCTTATGAATTCACATTAAAGCATAACTTCTCCTGTTGTGACGGGAAGTATATATATATATATATATATATATATACATATAATCCACGTGATTGTGGAATGAAAATGTAAGCTGCTGATGGTAACTATATGAATGTTAGTGATGGGAAGCTGTTTCTTTTTGTTGTGGTGGTGGTGCATACATATGTTGCGTCAATTATTCAGAGGGTAATACATTATGTGAGGGAAATACTGCCCGTTTTACACCTGTTGAAGGTTCGTTGCCCCTGGCCTTTCCTCAAAATTCGTTTGGATGGTGATGTGATGATGGACGCGTTTAATACTTTTCGAGCATACAATATATCATATGCATATTTTTCCCCTTTAGTTTTTCGGGTTCTTTTGGATAGAAGATCTGCTGCTACCCGCGGCACCTCTTTCACCATATATGTCTTCTTTTCAACAACAAAAAAAAGAGCCACAGTGGTTTTAAGACTTTTTTTCCTGTGTTGCCACCGTGACGGCACCAAATGTATCAATATCGGAAACCCTATTGTTCTGACACACCCTATTTATCTTGCATTCTAGGAGCATCAATCACTTGTCACTGTGTAGCGGCAGTGTCAGACTCTGCATGATGCTTTTTGTTAATGGTGCTCAGCATGAGGTGCTATTTTATGTCCATCTTGATGAATGATTGTGTACCATTGTTTCTGGAGAAATGCGTTTTTGTATGGGTTCTTTTTCAGTCTGAGGAAAGTCGCCTTTGTGTAAAAAATAAAACGAAAAAAAGACCCCATATCTGTCATCTTTATGAGTGGGTCTCTATCACTGCCTCAACCGCTGCTACTGAGGCGGCTATTGGAGCACCGAAAAGACTACACACATATGCAAGACCGGTCTAAGAATCTTGCTACAGCATGTGATGGAGCCTCTGCCTTACGCTTTACATGGAGGGGAGCTTCTGTGTATTGTGCGGGAAATTCACTCTCCTGTATTTGATTTAGGTTTTCTGAAAGGATTTCTGGCTACCTCTGTGATCTCGGGGGAATAGACGCTTCTGGAAAGCATCCACCTGATCGATAATGACCCACTGGCAACTTGTAAGTAAAGTTACTGCTAAGTGAAAAGAGGTGTGTCTAGGTTCTACAGGACGCGATCACGCAAATTCATGGGATAATAAGGAGAGAATTTGTTGGGTCCTTCAGCTCTCTTGGTACAACAGATGGTCTTTTTGAAGGAATAAAAGGGGATGGTGGAGGGTAAACCAAAAGAACTATTAATGTCGTGTCGGCTCCTTCTGAGGCAACCAGTGTCTAATGACACTGTTGGAAATATGCTTTGCCATTGCTGCATTGAGAATTTACGGGGGGAGGGGGCGCGGCTACCTCGAAACATCGTTGAAGGTGGTGGAAGTTATTAAAACTGTATTCGTCTCGAAGGACAAAAAGATGGCAGTCTCTTCATATATGGGAAAGCAATTGTTCTTTTGCAATAGTATTGAAGAATGTAGAGAGACTCGTGTGGAGAGACTGAAATTGATGTGCTGCATCAGCAGGTTTTCATGAGAAGAAATAAAAGTAAACATGCTCTTACTCTTTACCCACCTTAATTGCCCATGATAAAACCTTGCGAAAGGAATGTGTAACAAGATGTAGTTAATATATAGACGCACAGAAGGCTCTCATTTTATTTTATGGGCGTGCTCGTCAATAGCTTTTTTTCTTTTCTCCCTCTTCGGTAATAATTTCCTCAAAGAATCGCATTTATGAGTTTTAAGAAATGTGTTTTCGTTTTTCTTTAAATAAAAATTTTCTAACTATTTTCAACTTTCAAGGAACAGCACGGCGAACCACACGCAAAAAAAAAAAAAAAAAGGGGGGGGGGGGGCAAGGGGAAGACAATGTAGGAGAACAAGGCCGTTCAAGACATAACTTTACCACCCCCAACAGACTGTCTTTTATTTTCTTGAGTGGTGCAACACCATCACTTCCCATTAAAAACGTTCTAAGAAAAAACAAAACTACTGACTCTATTGGCACAGTTCACAGAAAACCCCCCTTTCATTACATTAAATGAGTAGCATGACAGATTTCTTTTATTTTCAACATCTGCCCTTGTGGAGGCCCAAGAAACGAAGGCAAATTAAACGACAACCCGTCGTCGTTTTGAACATCAACACCAAACATATATCAAACCAGTGAAATTTAACGTGTGACTCCTCTTCTTGTAGTGCTCTTTCTTGAAGGCGTGGTTTCTTTTCTCCCTCTCGTTGTCACCGAACACTGTCTAGGAGATTATAAGCAAGTATCACCAACGGATCTACCGCGAAGATATGTCGGACGCGAAGCGTGAAAAGCTCCCCAAGCTGGGGTTTGTGGAGGAGTTCATGGTTGGCGGTGTGGCCGCCGGCATCTCCAAGACTGTTGCTGCTCCCATCGAGCGAATCAAGCTTCTCGTGCAGAACCAGGGAGAGATGATCAAGCAGGGTCGGTTGGACAAGCCGTACAACGGTGTGGTTGACTGCTTCCGCCGCACAATCAGCTCAGAGGGCGTATATCCACTCTGGCGTGGCAACCTGTCGAACGTGCTCCGCTACTTCCCGACGCAAGCACTGAACTTTGCCTTTAAGGACACATTCAAGCGGATGTTCAACTTTAAGAAGGAGAGGGACGGGTATGCGAAGTGGTTCATGGGCAACATGGCGTCTGGTGGCCTTGCTGGTGCCGCATCACTGTGCTTTGTGTACTCGCTGGACTACGTCCGTACACGTCTTGCGAGCGACACGAAGTCTGCCAAGAAGGGCGGTGAACGCCAATTCAACGGCATTGTGGACTGCTACGTGAAGACCTGGAAGAGCGATGGTTTCATTGGTTTGTACCGCGGGTTCATGGTGTCGTGCGTGGGCATTGTCGTGTACCGTGGATTCTACTTTGGTCTGTACGACACGCTGCAGCCCGCACTCCCCGTGGACACCTTCATCGTGAACTTCATGCTTGGGTGGGCCGTGACCATCGTGGCTGGGCTTCTGTCCTACCCACTGGACACTGTCCGCCGCCGCATGATGATGACATCGGGTGCCTCCGTGAAGTATAAGAGCTCAATGGACTGCATGTTGCAGGTGATCAAGCAAGAGGGCGCGGCAGCGCTGATGCGCGGTGCTGGTGCAAACATCCTGCGTGGTGTTGCCGGTGCTGGGGTGCTGTCTGGTGTGGATGCGCTGAAGCCTGTGTATGTCAAATGGCGCAAGGCCAGCGAGATGAAGTAAGCGTAAGATTCATATGTGTTAAGGAAAGAGCAATGAGATGAATCCTTTTTCAATTAAACAGAGAAATGTAAGCGGTCAATTTCGCACTTTACGTGGGTGTTCTTCTTGAATTTAAATGAAAGCTATAGTGCTTGCCTTCTTTTTTGCTTTTCCCCCTTTTCTGGTGGAGGAGGAATGATGGTGGTGCAAACGCCTAGAAGCTTTTAAATATGTATGCGTCTGTATGCAAAAACAAATGAGTGGCGATATAGCCCTTCTCTTCAATGGTTAGTTTTTGCGCTGATGTGGTCTAGTGCTCTTTCTTGAAGGTGTGGTTTCTTTTTCTCCCTCTCGTTGTCACCGAACACTGTCTAGGAGATTATAAGCAAGTATCACCAACGGATCTACCGCGAAGAT
>JASANX010000955.1:0-49269 GCA_030849745.1 Trypanosoma scelopori | reverse complement strand
TTTTTCCCCCCCCCCCCCCCCCCCCCCCCGCCACTTGACCGTCCCTATTCTCCCTTTACATCATCAACACCGACATGTCCCTCCACACCACTCCTTGCACGCATTCATGACACTCACTTCCCACACACCTCTCCTTCCTTCACACACATCCCTCATCTCCCACCGGACTCTCACCGTTCACTAAATCTCATCTTATTTCACTTGTCCCACCGTCCACCACTTCGTCCTCCTCCCGAATTTTGTTACCTCCTCCTCCTCCCTCTTTATATATATATATAAAGATGTTCTCTGCCCCCACCCCCCCCCCCCCCCCCAATTTTTCTTTGTTGTTGTTGTTGTTGCTGCAGCTAATGATGTCCATGATAGCAACGTGTTACCGTCTCATTTTGCGTCTTACAAAAGGCACACGGGCCGGTGGCTCCCCCCCTCCCCTCCCTTTACACGTTTCTGTCATTTACTCTCGCCTTTTGATGCCTGCTGCTGCTGCTGCTTCATTGTGATATTTTTTTTTGTTTATTGTTACTCTTCAAGTTTCTCTCTCTCTCTCTCGGACCGAAACTGCTGTCTCCACCATCATCATCCATCCACCACACTTCCACGTGCGAAAAGGGGGGAGTGGGTGGTGGGGTGCGAAGTGAAGAAGTGGCGGAGGATCCCTCCCCTCCCCCCCAAGAAAAAGGGGCGGGGCGGGGCGGGGGGGTTGTCGGGGCAAAAATAAAAACAAAACAAATCAGATATTGACCGCGTAGCATCGCAATCCGCTTCTTCCTTCCTTTTTTTTTTTCTTCTTCTCGTCCCCCCACCCCTCTCCTTTCATTTTTATTTTTTACTTTTAATTTTTGTTTGTTTGCTTTTTTTTTTTTTGTAATTTGTTGCTGCTGATCACATTACTCTCATTCTCTCCTGCCTCATTCCGGCCTCCCACTGCTGCCACTTCTTGACCGCATGCACCAATCCCCCCGTTCCGGTCTTCGGGGAGGGGATGAACTAATTAGACGGGGGCGTCTGCACACGTTTTGCGGCGTGATGTGCTCTTGTTTCCTGCCACGCTCCCCACATCTCCCATGCCCACCAGGGACGCAAAACAGTACGCACGCAGTTGGCACCGTGCAAGATGCATAAAGATGGAGGCGAGAATAATATACACCACAAGGGACGAAAAACGGGCTTACATCATTTAACACCACGTTTGACCATCCTCTCCGCTCGCTTACATGCACACACACACACACACACACAGAAACCGGTCTCTACTACGCCTCTCTCTCCGCCAACTCTCGCACACTCTGCAAGATATTTTTCAGCATGTCAAGTTCGGAAGAATTATCTGCAGCAGTTTCTTTCACATGCTGCTCGCTTCCGTCCCGCGGCGTCATGCCATCACTGTTACTGTGGCTGGATTCGGCACAAAATTGCTTATTATTATTGTTGTTCTGACCACCACCACCACCACCTCTCACTGGCTTCGAGTGCCCCGGGGAAGCTTTTAGCTGAGGCTGGGGCTGAGACCCCATCTTGAAATTCCCGGTGCCAAGGCTCTTTGTACTCTTAGCGCTGCTGTGGTTGTTTGTAACATTGATGGGGCTGGCATTGTTGAAGTGGGACGGTGTTACCGCGGTAGACCCACCGTCCTCAAGACAGTGAAAACCATGCACGCATTCGTGCAGACCCGTCTGCTTGTTGAGCTGCAAGTGGTTCATAGAGCGCACATTGTTGTGCACACTGCATACACCCTCTTCACGAGATTTATTACCTCGTCCCCTGCGAGAGCTACCACCTTGGGGGGATGCGCTTCCAGTGAAAGAGGGAGCACGAGGGCTCTCAAAACTGCCCGCGTTGGCGTGCGATCCCCACTGCGCACCACCCCCAACACCAACCCCAGCACCACCACCGCGAGTTGCATAGCGGCTGGCGGCATTGACCTGCTGCTGCTGCTGCTGCTGCTGCTGTTGTTGTAGAAGAAGGGCTGCCTTTTCGCACCGCTGCCGGATTAAGGGGCATAGCATCGGGTACTCGTCCACAAGAGAGGTCAGCACCATTAGCAACACAGCGCGGGGGCATTGCTGCAGAATTCCGTGGCAGAGAAAGAGCTCTTGATCCGACGTTGATACAGGCTGCGGCATCTGGTACTGGAAGCCCAGTTGCTGGAGAAAAGCCATATGCGCAGCATTAGAAGATGGGCTATCGACACCAAGCATGTTGACGTTGGTGTAGGGGCTCCCCATATTGAAAAAAAACGCCGGTGCGTTCGAGTTGAGTGGCGCAGATGTGGTCTCGGCTGTGGTGACGCCCACACCATCAGCCACCACAAAGCTCGAGGGCGTTCCATTGGTGTCCGGCAACTTCATCTCAAGCTGTTTCTCATCCAGTTTCGGAATTTGGAAGGGCTTGCGGTTGTTGCTCGGCGTGCCATCCCTCAAATCGGTACCAGAGGCGTTTGACTGCGAGGCCGCCAGGGGATTTGATGACGTCTGCAGCGTTGGGGTCGCTGCGTTTCCCTCGGGCATCAAAACGATCTCCGCAAATCCACGGAAAAAAGAAGAACGAAACTTCCTCCACAACGCCGCCGCCGCCGCCCCCCCAAGAAAAGAAAAGAAAAGAAAACAGAACGGAAAGGAGAAAACAACTGGTACACAAATGAATAAACATAGTGCAGCAGATACCCGTCCAACTGCGCTGGCAAGAGAAAGGCTGGCAATGTGTGTGTCGCGTGCTTTTTATCCTCCTCCTCCTCCTCCTCCTCCTCCACTGCCTGCTGCTGCCCACCTCTTCAGCAGCTTTCCGTCGGCAACCTCTTCCTCCTTCTTTCGTTTCCTCTTCACCGCCCTTTTCCGCCTTCTCTTCGCGCGCCTCGCTCCTTCACTAATCAGCGTGACAGAATAAAACAGCAGTAATGACAAACAGGCTCTCCACCCGACGCCAAAACAAAACAAAAAAGAATGAAGATCAGGCGAGCTCCACCAGCGGCTGGCATCAAACGAAGCGCAACAGAAGGAGTCAAGCAGGGATTTCTCCTTCCATTGCCACACATAACAGTGGCAAAGGAAAAAAAAAAAAAAAGAAGGAAGAGTAAGAGGCGTGCACGATGGATGGGCAGTGAACACCAAGACCATCACACACACACACACACACACACACAGCATTCACAGACAGGAAGAGACGCACATGATGAAAACATGTGCAGGCGGAGAATACGACTAAAAACAAACCAACAAGAGCGGCATCGCTACGGCCTTGTATCACAACAGTGCCAGCTTCAACGAGGCGACGCGGTGTGTGTGTGTGTGTGTGTGTGTGTGTGCTAGTAGATGATCCTCGCCTCGTTTTCCCCTTTTGTGGTGATGGCTTGCTTGCGAGAAATGCTAGACCGCTGCAAGAACTTGTCAGCGCATTTTTCTCCCAAGGCAAGCATGTAGGGAAGCGAGTCACCCACCAGAGGCGATGGGAGGATGCTCTCATCGCACACATACACGTTGCCTGTATTTTTGACAAGAAATGTCTCGGGGTCCAGAACAGGGAACGACGCCCCGCCGTAGATACCGGCCGCTTCGAAGCGCTCAGCAACCATGTCAATAAGGGTGTTTGAAAGAGGAAGCATTTTTGTCAGCTCCGTCACACGCCTCACAGCCCTTTGCAGAGCCTGCTCGTCATCCGGATGTGACAAGTACTGAGGGTCAAGTATGCCATTGGCCTTTATACACCCGCGGCTCTTGGGGCGCAGTAGCTGGGCAATTATCTGCACCCCGTGTGTTACTCCATCCGGTCTAGAGCCGTCATTGTTCAACGTGAATGGCTGAAAGATAAGTTTCACATCGGGGAACTGTTGATTCGTGCTGGACCAGTAACAAATCATATCATCATAGGCGGATCGCAGCGCTTGGATGGGTTTGCCGCACCTAACGTTTAGACCCATGCAGATCTGCACCAATGGGTCCATGAAGCAGTTGTGACTCAGCGGCATGCGGGTGCGAAATTGCATCTTGACCTGCGGGGTTTCCCAAAAGTTGGTGCCCACCGCCGGGTCGATGGCGAGCGTTCCCTGCGACGAGGCAAGCAGACGGGGTGTGCCGATGCCACCGGCGCATAGAAACACGGCATCCGCCTCAATGTGCACTGTCTGACCATCTGGCGTCATGTATGAAACCCCGGCGGCGGTGCTTTTGTCACCGTCTTTGGCGATAATTCCGAAGACACGTGCGTTGCAGACCACGCGCAGTGGTCGTTTGAGTGTAATTGTGTTCATCAGGTAACTCTCAAGAGTTGTGTTTGCAGTACCAGAGCGCTGGTCCACAAAAATCTCTGCGCGGCCACACCCCGTGCGCACGTGATACTCCTTCTTGTTGAACTCGCTGGTCAACGCGGTGTCTTTAGACATTGCCTCACAGAACGTTCTGAAGAATGGCGAGAGCGCTGGCGAGCGGGAGATGGAGAACTTGCCACGGTACCCGCGGTGAGGTGCGGAGACTTCCAAGTTCTCGAATTTTTGAACACGAGGGAGCAACTCGTCGCGGAAGCTCCAAGCGGAACCTGCCCAGTCATCCTGATCACCGAGATTCCACGAGCGACCACCCATGACACCACCGCCGCCCAGCACGCGCGGCGTGGGGATCATCACCGGTACCCGCACGTCACCCGATCGGTGCGTCTTCTGAGGTGTAGTGATGTTCTCCTGGCTCTCGTAGTTGCGTCGCGCAAAGCGGTGGGCGAGGAGACTGCAGGGAATATCTCGGTGCCAGCGAGGCATCTCACGTATGTCGATGCCCTCCTCCAGCACTATGGTGCGTACATTCTCCATGCCCAGACGGCCAGCGATGAGGCAGCCGACGAGGCCACCGCCCACGACGACTACGTCATACCTTGTGCTTAACAGCGCGATACAACGGTGCATCTCACGTGACGCCGTATGTGTAATGTGTGCCTGTGTCTGTGTCGATGCAATCGGCCTTGTTCCTCTACACCAAAAGAGGTATGAACTGAAGGAGGAAGAGGGGGAGGAAAGGGAAAGCAATGTGGGACGGGGAACAGGGGAGCAGAGTGTTGCTGTCGCTGTCGCCGTTGCGTGTAGCAATGAATGGCCACGTCGAGCTGTCCAGTGCCTCAGCCACATTCATCCGCAGCAATATGTCCTTCACTGCCGTTGTACCGCGACGAAACGAATCATAGGACGGATGGTGTAAGAGAGCGAGGGACGCTGAACCACGAGAGAAAAAAAAAAAAAAAGGAAAGGGACATGAAAGGTGCAAAGGGAAGAAAGCTGAGTGAGTGAGTGTGCGTGTGAATGAAGTGCAGCATTTTGTTTTTCGGAACAAAATGTCGCTGCAAAAACATCTGCGAAAGACTTTCCGTGAAATCCCTCAGGATTTTCAGCTGCACCAGCACGGCTTGGCAACACATGGACGAAGTGACATGAGTACAACTCTAATAGGCACCCACATGCATATATAATGTATGTATATATGTATGTAGGTATGTGTGTGAGTCAATAGAACGGCGACAAAGCAAGAAAGAAGGGAAGAAAAAAAAAAAGGGGGGGGGGGGGGGTGGAGGGAGTGGTGGAGGGCAGAGAGACAGAGATAGATGGTCATCTGCAATGGCTTGAGGCCGGGGCAATTTTTCTTCGCGTTAGGGAGTGGTGAGGAGGCTTTGACGGAAGCCATGTGAAGCTGCGCAGCAACAGCGGCAAGAAGAGTGATGAGTGGAGGAGGAAAAAAAGGGGGAGAAGAAGAAGAAGAAGAAGAAGAAACAAAGAACAACACGACGGGAAATAAAAGAAGGCAGACACGCAGAGAGGGCCTCCAACAGCAACAAACGACGAAACGGCAAGCAACGGGAGGGAAGTTGTCAGCCATGACAAAAGGCACAGAATCGGTAGAAACAACAACACCGGGGGAGGGGGCAGCACCAAGACCAACATTAATATCTGAATGGGGAGAGGGAGAGAGAGAGCGCGCGCGCGAGGAGGAGGAGGAGGAGGGGGAGGAGGGGGGCTTGAAAACAACAACAAGAAGTAGTACAAAACAAAACAAACAAAAAACAAGAGCTCATACACACATACGCAGCGAAACAACAACAACAACAACGACGAGAAGGACAAAGAAGGAGTGGTACCATTCGCCACTACCGCAGGAGTTGACGATTGAATGCGTCTTCGCACACAATCAGTTGTGCAAGCACTGGAATAAACTTGTGGTGTTCCTCTGGGATAATTTCGGCCACGCGTTGCATCGCCTCGTCGTCATCCGCGGCGATATTGTTCATCCGGCGGTACGCCGCCATCAGCGCGGACTCGCCCAATGTTCCCTCAAGAAACAGTCGGAGGGACTCAATGCGGTGCATAAGCGGGTCGGTGGCATGTACATTTGGTAGAACAAGCGTCTGCCCGTCCAACATAAACTTTGACGTGTCGGTGTCTGGGAATGCCTCGTCGTTGAAGTCTTCCAGATCCGCACGCTTGTCGCACTGCGTCAGTGCAGCATCAATAACCGTGTGTAGCGCGTTGTACTCCTCGTTGCGCTTCATTCCATCACAGTCGGTGTCGGGAGTCGCAGTTTCACCATCTGGAGCTTCACAACTGCGTCCGCCGGAGACATTTGATGTGGGTAGCAAAGCCCTTGGAGTAAACCTCTTTGCCACCACGAACGGAGGGGGATCCTCAGTCACATGTACTTCGTGCCGCTGCTGCTGCTGTGGCCGAGGCTGTGGTGACTGCGACTGTGGTGACGGTGACGGTGACGGTGGCTGTGGTGACGGAGAGGGTGGCAATAACGACTCCTCCTCTTCCTCCGGTGATTCCTTCTTCTGCGGTGCGGAGAGCACCTGATTCGGGGAGACTTCATCCGGGGCAACGTCAAGCCCAAGAGCGCGCCGTTTGTTCTTCTCAGCTTCGAGGCGCATCTGCCAGAACACCTGTCGACGCGCCTCCTCTGCCTCCTTCTCCGTCATTTTCCCCAGCAACTTGGAGCGCTGCGGCTGCGGCTGCTGCCGGGGGATCGGCGGCACAACTGGTGATGCATCTCGTAATACATTTGGTGTCACTCTTAACGGCAAATGCACACCAATCCCTGCAACATCAGCTACGTGCTCTGCACGATCCGGACCCATCCTCATGTCCTCCATCATGCGCTGCTTGTTTAGCGCTGCCTGTCGGCGCATTTCCCGATACAGCTCTGCAGCCGCTGCAGCTGAAGGCACCTGTTGTTCCGCCTGCCTGCCGTTCTGTAGATTGGCGTTTTCATGTTTGTTGAGCCTTTCGCGAAGGGCATCCTGTTCTGCCTTCTCACGCGCGAGGCGCTCTGCATCGCGCTGCTTTCGCTTCAGCTCCTCGGCCTGCTCCCGCATGTTTCGTTCCCACTCCTCCTCACGCTGCTTCTGAATGAGAGCCTGCGCCTTGGCACGCTTCTCTACTTGACGCCGTTGCTCCCGCAATTGCGCCTCTAATTCCTTCTTCCTATTATTCCGTTCAATCTCCGCCTGCTGCTGCTGCTGCTTCTGCTCCTGTATCTGCCGCAACCGCTCCTCATTTTCACGGTTCCGCTGCCCCATCTGCAGCCGCAATTGCTGTCGCTCCTTGGCCAGCTTCATCGCCTTCGCCTGCTCCTCCCTGCGAAGCTCGTCTGCGCGTATCAACGCTTCCTGCTGTGGTGTCCGGCCGTGTCCCTCACGCGCATCCAATGAAGGAGTAGACTGGGTGTCCTGGCGAGCAACCCTCACCGCCTGCTGCAAACTCGAGAGGGATTCACGAATGTACGGAAGGGTGATGATTTGACTAACATTTGGACGACGCTGCGGGTCAATCTGAAGCATCGTGGAAATCAGCTTCGAGAGGTTGGCCGAGTAACTAGAGTGAATGGGGGGGTACACGCCCTTGAGGATCTTCTGCACGAGAGTCTTCATATTGCTCCCATCAAATGCATGAGAGAGCGTCGTCAATTCGTACAATATACAACCCAGCGCCCAGACGTCGCTCTTGTTGTTGTATGGCTTGTTGAGGCAGAGCTCAGGAGAGAAGTAGTACGGTGTGCCGCAGACGGTGCGCTTCAACTCAAAGGTATTGCGCAGGATGGTGCTGATGCCAAAGTCGCCCAACTTCACCATGCCATCTGTCGTCAAGAAGACGTTTTGCGTTTTGAGATCACGGTGCAGAATGTGTCGCTCGTGCAGGTGAAGAAGGGCGAGGCAGAGCTGCGAAAAGTAGTGTAGGATTTCCGCCTCTGTGAAGCGCACCCCCTTTCGCTGTTTGATTTTTGTGTACATGTCGCCGCCGTTGGCGTGCTCCATCACGATGAAAAGTGAGCCTTGATGCTCAAAGTGGTCCACGTAGCGTGTGATGTTGGGGTGGTTGAGCGTGCGCAGCACATCAATCTCATTCTTCGCGCTAACCCTCTCTGCTGGCTTCATGCCAGAGAGCCGAACTTCCTTTGCAACAAAGTATGCCTTGTCGCTCCGCCGTTGCACGAGCCAGGCGGAGCCAAAGCTGCCCTTCCCCAGCACACGCACCTGGATGTAGTTCTCCATTGCCGTGCACGTCACGTCACGTCACGAAGAGAGAGAGACGGCGTGGCAGCCGGCGAAATATTGGCGAATGCGAACAACTAAAAAAAAAAAAAAGACAGAATGCCAAAATCCACACGTATATCGCCACCTCCCCCTCCTCCCCCACCCCTCTTGCCTCGTCTTCTTCGCCTTCTGTCAGCCCTTCCTTCCCCCCTACCGGCTTATGTATATAAGCCCCGTGTCTCTTGTTTCCGGCCTCCCCTTCGTTCGTCTACACTAATATATATATATATATATCTTGTCCAGCCAAGAAGGCGTTTTTTTTTTTTTCTTCTTCTTCTTCTTTTTGTGTGTATGCGTGCTGACGAGAAGAAAATCGCACGACGTGGAGCAACGAAGTACCGCAAACAAACAAACAAAAAAAAACATAAGGAGGAAGCTGGGTGTCACATGATAGCAGCAGCAACAACAACAAAAAAATAAATATATATGCATACAAAAACCAAAAGCAACAACAGTATTGGCGTGCTGCAAGTGGCAGTGAGCGGCACAACGAGAGGGTGAGCAGGAATGGAAAGCATACACACACACACACACAAAAAAAAATGGAAAGCAGCCCCTCCCCCGCCTTCCATCCCCACACACGCGGCGCGTGAAGAAACGGAGGATTGCACAGAGCGGGAAGGTCTGTCAACATGCGAACCTACACACACACACACACACACACCTCCCCCCGCATCTTCAGCCACCCACCCCTTCATCCAATCAGAGAATTGCAGAGAGTCTCTCTTTTGTTGTTGTTTTTGTTTTGTTTTGCATTCTTCTGCGTGCATGCGTTTTCTACATCATCAGGGTCGGCAGGCCTGCATCTAATGGGGGGCAATTTCAGGGCTCACAATCATGCGAACCATTCCAGCGATGGCGTTGTCGTTGTTCACGACGTTGCGACGTACGTTGTGCGTTTTGAGGATTTGGTCGTTGATGGCGTCCTCCAAGTTCTGCAGCTGCGCGTGCACCTCCCGCAGACTCTCCGTCGTCTGCCGCTTGGCGTCCGCTGCAGCCAGCGCTTGGCTTCGCGCCTCCGAGCGCCACATCTCCAACTCCCGCGCCATTGTGTCGATATCGTCATAGATCGCCTCCAGCAGCTTCCCCAAAGGGTTAGATGCCTTTGTCAACAGCTGCAGCTGGTCTCGTAGTTTGCTCAACTCGCCGTCTGCCATAAGAGTGCCGGTTTTGCCACCTCTTGTGCTATGAATCACAATCCCACCGTCACGCGGTGCCCGTACATCAGCCTCCCGCGCCTGCCGCGCGGCCTCTTCCTCGTGCTCCCGCTTCGCCTTTAGCGCCTGCTGCCCCAAGTAACCCTTGGCCTCCATCACCTGCGCGGCATCGCCACTGGTGGCAGTACCACTGCTCGCCGGCTTTGCCTCCTGCTGCTCCGCGATGCGCACCCAATCCTCCTCCTCCCCTGTCGGCGAAGCTACTTTGCTAGAGTTGCGCTTGCCCTCGCGAATGACACCTGGAGCAGGCGCGGGGTTCGCGGAGGTGCCATCAAGAACCTCGTGCGTGGGCTTCGTCCGCGGCGGAGCCTTTCCTGCAGCTGCGGCGGTTTGCGAACTCTGCCGCGTCGAGTGTGCAGGGACTGTTGTGGATTCCTCCCCCACCACTGTTTCTTCCTTTTCCGCAGAGCTCGTTGCACCACCGCTTCCTCCCGCTCCCGCCACTACTGTTGCTACCGTGGCTTCCTTCTTTTCGGATGCTTCCTTGTCACGGCGTTTGCGCCCATCATCATCATTATTAACATGCGGAGACTTTGCGTCCGATGATTCTTTACGCTTCTTCCTTCCCTCATCGTCATCCTTCTTTTTCCTCTCCGTCTCCTCCGTCGTCCTTGAAGTGGGCGACTCCTCACCCTTACGCCGCTTTGCTTCAGTACCCTCACGGGGTTTGGTGGCCGCCTTTTTCGCTTCCGCCGCCGCCGCCGCTGCCGCTGCCGCTGCCGCTGCTGCTGCTGCCTCTTCTTCTTTTTTCTTCTTCTCCTCCTCTCTTCGTCTGCGTTTTTCCTCCTTCCGCTCCTTCTCATCATCCTTGCTACTCTGAGCCTTTGATGTCTCTGCCTTTGGGGATGCAGGATCATCACCAACATCGCCGCCCTTCGCCTTCTTCACTGCGGCTGCTTTTTTCTCCCCGCTAAGGGCAGCACAGGATGCGAGAAACTGCAACAGCTCATTTGTTTTCTCAGGCTCCTGCCCAGCGATGATCTTAGGAGGGAGCGCTGCGAGCTTCTTGCCCGTTGCGGCCTCAATAGCGGCGATGAGAAGCGACAGGAACTCGATTTTCTTTTCCTTCTCCGTTACATTGCTGCTGTCAAGCATCTCATCAGGGAAAAGACCCTCCGGGAACGCTGCTGCCTTGATAAAACTCGTAACAATGTCGTGCAGGAAGCGAAATGGGGGCTTCAAGAGCAGCTTCTCCGTCAATTTAGGTGCTGTAATGATGGCGCCCAATTCATTCTGCGTCCGTTCCACATATGCCTCAGGCATCGGCAAACACCCTCCTTTTTTCCCCCACACGCTTCGCACCAAATAGAAGAAACGAACAAATAAACAAATAAGAGTAGGCGTGTGCCTGTGCCTTGAAGCAGCAGGACAGAAAACTGACTGCTATTGTATGTACACGTACGTATTACTAGTGTTGCAGCAAGAGAGAAGAGTGACGGGGCGGAGCAGGGGATGGGGTGTGAATGAAAACAAACAGCGGGGGGGTGTCAGCCAGCCAGGAGAGGGTGCCTCCCAGCGGGTGAATACAACGAAAGAAGGAAAGAAAGGAAACGGGAAGCATAGGAGGAGCGTCATCACCGCGGTGTCCTCTACGGGGTGTAGCACGCAGAAAGAAAGAAAGACAAACTGAGGAGATCTAAAGTCAGCAGGAAAAAAACAAAATAAAAAGAAAGTAGCGGTAAGGAATTCCCCTTCACTCACGGGGGACCCCCCACCAACCCACCCGCCTGCTTGTTGTCCGCAGCTCCCTCGCCAAACACCGACGGCGTGATGGTGCGAGGGCTGACAACCCTCCGGTAGTACATTGCCTTGTCTTCACCCATTGCTCGCAGAACCCGGAGCCACCGCTCGTCATCCATCTGGTGGTGCAGCGTGTCGTCCAAAAACACTATTCGCGCGTTGGCTAGCACATCCTCCAGCGCCTGACGCATTCTCTGCGTGCACCGCAACAGACTAACGCAGGACGCACAGGCTGGGGTAACAGAAGCGACCTGTTTCGTGGCCTGCTTCTGTGGTAGCCTCTGTCCTGGTAGAGCCGATTCAGCCCCATAAGGAGCACCGGCAGCTCTTCGCCCCCTTGCGGTTGCGGTTGCTGCTGCTGGGCGTGACACCACCTCCCGCCCAGGCATTCTTCGCCATTGCGAGAGACAAAGAATGCAAAACAGTAAAAAGAAACATGACAACACACACACACACACACACACGCAGAAAGACAAGAAGAGAGAGAGAGAGAAAGAAAAGGAGAAAGAGTCAGACAGAGGCGCGCAAGAGAAAGGTGCGGAAACACTGCTCACGGCATACATGAAGACCCAGAAAAAGAAAAAAAAAAGAGTGTCTGTCTTTGTGTGTGTGTGTGTGTGTGTGTGTGTGTGTGTGGATTTGCCTTACGCCCGTCAAATTCACTCCACCGATGCGCTGTATGGGCGAAGACGCTTGAAGTTGCTGTCGATCATTTTCGTGAAGGCCGACTGAAACGCCTCAGCCCACGCGGCTTCATCGGTTGCAAACTGCGCCGCCAACTTCCGCCACGTCGGGTTGCCAAGTATCGCATCCACCTCACGCTTGTTAAACACGCACTGGCGCTTCCTTCCTTTCTTCCCCACCTTTGCGTAGACACACACAAAGTCCTTTGGCAGGTGCTGAATCTCCTTGTTTTCCTCCGTTCGCGGAACCTCCAGACCAAAGAAGTGTGCCTCGTTAGCCAGCAGAAACCTGTAGTACTCATTGCCAAGCTTGTAGCGGCTCCCGATGTGTGTTACACCATCAATGCCACTCACGTGCTCGTGGAATTCTCCCACGCTGTGACATGACATCAGTGCGACGCATTCGGCATCCGAAAGGCCTCCAAGCCCCTCAAGCATCTCGGACACTGCAAAACCGCTGCCGCTAGTACTAGTAGTAGTAGTAGTAGTAGTAGGTTGCTTTCTACGCTGCTGCGGCGCCTCATCCGTGTCGTTTCGGCCCCACCGCCACGCACTCTCTACGGCGTCACAAGGCCCTTTCAGAAACTTCACTGCCGCTATCGCCACCAGAGATGCAGAATCCTCCGTGGAGAGGCCATGCACCGTCGCGAGTTGCTGCATCACACCGGCGATATCCTCCAGCCCGCGTACAACAGCACACGACTCGTCAACAGATTCTGGTGCAAAACCCGCGCGTCGCGCAGCGAGGATAAAAGCAACACGGATGCCCGTCGCTGCCAAGTCTGGGCGGAACTCAAAGGTTTTGGCGACATCTGCCAACACCCTTTCCTTCGAGAATGGCGGCCGTAACTTGCTCTCATCCACCTCAGCGAGCTGCCCTGCGGCAATACCACCCGCGAGGCAGCCGACGCACATCAAAATGAGCCACTTATGATTCATATGCTCCCACGATTTGTACGGGTTTGCCTCTTGCAGCAGTTGCGACCCGTTTCGACCGGGACCAACATTAGGCGGGGCTTTGAAGCTTCGTCCCGCCACCAGTTCTCCACCCGTTGCCTTTACTGCCACTCCTCGCGTTGGTGTGCATAAGGGAGCACATCGGTTAGATGAAACGAGTGGTACACGCATAGCAGTGCGCCACATCGACGCAGGCATGAGAAGCTCCTTGCTTCTCTGCATCAATGCCCTTTTTGATGTTATTGTTCCACTTGCCTTGCTTCTCCCTCTCCGTCTTCCTTTATGTTGAACGTCCTGTCGCCGTCGCCGTCGCCGTCGCCGTCGCCGTCACCGTCGTTGATACTGTCTTCCTTTTCGCTTCTGTCTTGCGGCGAGTGTCGCAAGTTGCATAAAAATAAATAAAAAAAAACTGGAGGAAAAAGTGCAGCTTTGCACACGGTCGTCTCTTCACAACAACAACAGTAACAGCAGTGGTAGTGGTAGCAGCAATGGGGCTGCAGGGAGAGGGAAATGAATGCCATCTGCTTTTAGGCCAAGAGAGAAGGGAACAACTGTATAGCGTCAGTCTGAATGTCCGGAAACTGCCTGGATAAAATCGTCGCACGTGTTGAGAATCTCGTTCATCATCTCGTCGTCTTCCTTCTTTGCCGACACACTCATCAGCTCCTCCACCTTGAAGGAAAAGTCCCGCACCGGACCACAGCAGCACCTTCGCACAAAATCGCGCAACGAACATTCCCTCAACACGTCGAGAAGCGTCGCCCACGCCTCCAACAGGTCTGATGAAGAACTGCTGAGAATGTCGAAGATGCGTGCCATGACAGGCGGCAGATCAGCCATTTTGCTTTCAATTGCCACATTCTCACACTCCAGCTGCACAAGGAGAAGCACCACAAGGAAATCGGACACGGTGGAGAGCGTCTTGCCAACCTCCCGCAGCACCGGCGGGGAGAAGTGCGTCGTGCTGGCTGCCTGCTGCACCTCCTCGCGAATTCGGTGCGCGGTATTATGAATGCGGTCAACGGTGCCAAAAAGAACCGCTTCAATCTTCCGCACGCCAGGACACGGGGCGAACACATCCATGAGCTGAACACACGCCCAGAAGAATGTGGCGTAGTTGGAGTCCGCCGTCAGAGAGTGCAAGAAGAGAAGAAGTGGGCTCACTGCCAGCCAGCCAAAAATGCCCCTCTCGCCCTTCTCGAGAGATCGCTTCTGGTAGTTGTTTACGGTGGCGATCACCTGCCGATACTTCTCTATGCCCATCCTCTGAATCTCCAGCTGCACCTCCACCGCCTCCTGCGCCGCAATCAGGTTGCGAAAGAACCGCTCCTCGTATCGTCGTGCTTGCCGCGAGGGTAAACCTGCGGTCATAAGAGGCTCCTGCACCGCGATTAGCAGGCGGCGCGCCAACGTACGTGCAACAACAGTGCCGTCAGACTGAATCAGTAGAGATAGCAGGGTATGTACAAATTTCTCCCCCTCAGCATGATTCTCCCTCAGCAACATCGTGGCAATGTTGCATGCGGTCTCGGTGTCAACAAGGTCAAGATTTCCAGCATTGGCAGCAAAGAGTTGCAAACCACCAATGACAGTCTCAACGTCCCCGGTGCTCAACACGCGCTGCAGCAGCAAGTTCAGCCGCAGAGCCTCGAGCTTCTTGAGATCTTCGAGATTAGGCTTCATGAGATCACGTATCTGCTGCAAAGGCAATGTGATACATAAACGCTCGCTCGAGCGCAACAGAAGCTCTTCGAAAGCATGCAGGCACTGATAGTGCGGCGTTACGTCCCCCCCAAAGTCGCACTGTGCCTGCTCCTTTATCGTTTCCGCATAATCAAAACCTGGGATCACCATGACATCCATCAGACCAACGAGCGCCATCGCAATGGCCGTATGCTTACGTCTAAAGCGTTCCATGGCGCAGTCGACGATAATCTCATACGCCTCACGCAGTTGCCGCGCGTAAAGGAGACCTATGCCTCGTCTCTCGCGATCTTGAAGGTGGGGAGCATCCTCAACAACATGAGCTTGCTGCGACTGCTGCTGCTGCTGTCGCACCTGATCTGTCACGGATGTTGCAAGCGCCATTAGTGCCGGCTGCACAAGACCTGTAAGCGTTAACTCCCCACCACACGTCAAACCGAACACACGCTGCTCCACCGACGAGATGGTAGTTGCGAGATCAAAAACGGGGTACTTGTATTGCGCGCGGCCAACACAATACGTGGGAGGTTGCTGCAGGTTCCACAGCGCCACGGTGCCGTCAATGCCACCGGTCGCAAGAAGATCGGGCTGAAGCTTCAGCCACTTGAGTGAGGCAACATCACCCTGGAGGGAAGGAATCGTGCGTACCGGGCTCCTTGGGAACCTGCAGTCAAAGACTGAGATGACACCATCAGAAGAGGCAGCCGCAAGGACAAAAGGCAAAAGTGCATTAAAGTCGGCACACCCAACCATGTAACCGCGGCGCATCGGCAGAGCCAGGCTGCTCGCAGCACGATCACTGCCGTTGCACCGCGTGTCAGTCAGCACGAGTCTGCCGTCGTAGCTGCCGGAGAGCACAACAGAGTCGCTACGGGGTGCCCAATGTGCAAAAAGGAAGACATCGCGCTGAGAGCTGGCGTCTGCCCCGGGAGTCCCAAAGCTACGCACGGGGTACACGTCTCCCTCCATATCCCACACCATGGCTCGGTTGTCAACCACCGCCACCACGCTGGACGGATTCACACCAACGTTGCAATGCACGCTGCGCACGAGTGTTGACGCGGCGTGGGTACCGGGCGTGACAACAATGTCCCCAACCATTTGCTGCGTGTCATCCGATAGGAGACATCGAGTGGGTCGCAGTGCCCCGCTGCTCTCACCCACGTCACGTGGGTTGGCATCCACAAGAAAGATACGGCTACGTGTGCTACCGACGAGGAGGAGCTCGTCACACCAGTCGATGCTGCTCAGAGACATATCGGGCTCCATGTCAAGCCATCGCATGCGCATCGCCCCTTCCAGCATTGGCTCTATGCCACTAGAAGACATCATCATCCCGACACTGCCACCCCCACCAAGTGGGTTTAGTCCAACCGCCAGAACATTTTCCTTGTTGTGCAATGCCAAGCGTGCCGTGCCGAAGACTGTGCCAGCAGCTGCAAGAGGTCCACTGCTCGCAATGACACTAGGGTGATTGCGCAGCAGGCCACGCAGTTGCGCCTCCTTTCGCCACGCGGAGGTCGCTGTATAAAGTGGGACCTGAAGGATACTTTCACCGCCCATTAGAAAGCAGCCTTCTACGCAAAATAGGGAAAGCTGAAGCGGAAAGACAACATGTATGCAGAGGTGCGTGATGCCCATAATCGCATCTCCTCCTCCTCCTCCTCCTCCTTCTCGGTGGCAACACAATCGAGGCCCTGCATCAACAATAGACACCCATCATGGACACAACACAAACACACACACACACAAAAAAAAAAAAAAAAAAAAAGAACTTGCCGAATATACAGAAGGGTGATATCCATACAGACATCAATCCCTGTTACTTAGCTGAGAATGCGAATGCACTGCGTCTCAGCCTCCATCCGCTCTCGCTTCAACTGCTCTAACGCGTCTAGACTCTCTTGAAGAAACATCACAAATGCCTCCTTCATTTCAGAAAGATGAGAAGCGGCGTGATCCCGCTCAGCCTGCAACGCGTCCCACATCCCACCCCTTCCAGGACCACCACTGCCAGTTGCGGGGTTCTGTCGGGCACACGCCACCTGTTCCTGCTGCTGGAGCTCGCGGCGGATCGAGTCCAGTGTTCGCCGTACTTCCGTCAGCCGCGACATGATTCGCACGCTCTCTTCGCCATGACATGCTGAAGAAGCGTGGCCCTCTCGGCTTATGAGAGTGCTCATTTTTTCGATAAACTCCGCGGGGCGGCGGGACATGCCCCCAATGCGGCTCTTCGCTTCCGCCAGCATGTGCCGTAGCGCCTCTAGCTGGCCCTGCATGTCATGTTGTACCTCTTCGACAAAGAACTGCAGTTGCTCCATGTCACTGTACGCCTTACCCACCGCATACACCAGCTCTCCACGCCTTTTGACGCCATTTTCTTGGTGGCGCCGTAGACGCTCCTCTAACTGCTGTACCATCTGCCCGTTGGCATCACACCCACCTCGTGGAGACAGTTGCCATTCCCGCAGAGTCAGTAGCTTGGGTGAGACCGCAGACGGACCAGAAGTACCCACGGACACGCACCCCTGCTGCACCGGCGAACGCACGCCGTCTGCTATTGGCACATCACCTGAGCGCATGTGTTGAAGCTGCAGACGAAGCTGCTCGAGACACACTGCTGCCTCGTTGGGATTCTTGTCGGAGCAACAACGCATCGGGTTGCCCTCATGTCTGTTTTGCATGCTATGAGAACTTTGACGGGAAAAGCCAGCAACCAGACAAAAAGAGAGAGAAAAAAAAAAAAAGAAGCGGCATCCAACCACACCCTCGCAATTCTCCACAACCGCAGTGTGTCATTCCACACACACACACACACACACGTCAACTTTTTTACTGTTTGTTTGTTTTCTCTCGCCGTGTGGTGGGATGAATGGACGACGGAGGGGGAAGAGAAGGACGTCAGCAGCAAATAAGGCATCGCCAGATAGTGCAGCAGCAGCAGCATGAAAATCACTCCCTTTTTCACAAGCAGATCAGACACATTGTACAGGTGTATCTGTTGCCTCCATTAGAAACTGGAATCCAGCGCAAACTCTCTCGCGGCGGTATTGTGCCTGTCTACCAATCGTACACAGACAGACAGACAGACAGGAGGACACACACGCAGAAACGAACAAAAGACGGTCAAAACAAAAAAAAAAAAAGGAAGCACCAGGGAGAAAAAAGACGGCCGCTCGGAATACATCGCCCCCCCCAACACACACACACAACAGTCTTCAAATGATATTCAGACGTTTTTTCTTTTTCTTTTTTTTTGCAGTTTTAATTTCCTTTTTTTTTTTCTCTTTTTTCCTTCTGGTATTTGTTCGCTGCCGCTGCCTCTCCCCATGCTGCGTTTCATAGTAACATCGCTCTCCAAGGGGGTGGAATGAAACAACAACAACAACATACACATGCACAAAAGAGAAGAGTTGGTTTTGCTCCCTGTCGCCCTTGAGAAAATTTTTTTTTGTCGTTTTTGGTTCTGTCACATGTTACTTTTTTACTTTTCTCCATTCGCCTTCGGCAGTTGAATCCCGTTTTTCTCCTCTCGATACTTCACTTTTTTTTGTTTGTTTGTTGTTCTCATCGCTTGCCATTTTTAAAGGCGGTTGAGCCGCTTTTTGTCAGTCATGCGTGCATGCACGCATATATATATATATATATGAATGAATGAATGAATGTGTGCGTGTGTGTGTGGTGCTGCTCCCTTCGAGTAGATGAGGGCGGAGAAAAAAAAAGGCGGAGTTTTTTTTTTTTTTTTTTGCCCCCCCCCCCCCGCCCCGTTTTGAGAAGAGGGATTATTGACTTGTCTTTCGTCTTCACTCTGGACAGATGGGGAGGGGGCGGTCTGTTGTGTCACCAGCATCACCCGTCGCACCCGTATGCCCCATCCAACAGTTCTTGGAAGGCCTTTGAGGCCACTAGCCTCATGTGCGCAAGAAAGAAGAGAAACGACGCGGCGGCGACAGGCAGCAGGCAGAGCCCGCGGAACTCCATCCACAGCAGCGACACTGGGAAGAGTGTTGCAAGAAAAAGACACCCGCTAGTTATAAAATCCTTGGCGTGTCGCGTGAGGCAGAAGTCTAGAAAGAACAATAGCGTCAACACGACGAGACTTGTGAACACTGGTAGGATGCCAATCAACATGTAGATGCGGCCACCGTACTGCACGTACTGGAAGAGGCAAAATATGGCCCCAGCGAATAGAATCGGAAAGACATACGGAACATTTGTAACCAAAAATGCTACAATCGGCTTTGGCCGGAATCCAGTCCGCTGTTCGTGAAGCTGCTGTCGCACGTCCGGCGCAATACACGAGAGAAAAATGTACAGCTGCCAGAGACAAAGTGATGTAATGGGGGTGATACCACACCACAACCATGCAAACTTTTCCACACGGCCAATGTTGATTTGAATCAGCAGCGTGGGAATCGCGAGGCAGACAATACTAATAAGAATGGAGGTGGCGGAGCGGATAATCAGCGGTTTGTTTTTCCTCAGACGGTAGAACAGGGGTTTTGGCTCAAAGTGCGTCTCCATAACGACGTTTGCGATGACAATCGTGATCACCGCGAGGTACGTCATCCACAGGAGGGAGAAGGACGTGCTGGGAGTGCAGAGGTCACTGATGATGATCCCCTCGGCTGCACAGATGGTTGTACCTAGGAACAAGGAGAAAACCAAGAGTGTCCATGAGAGAACCATCTGCAGCACAAAGACACGCCGCCGCTTCACGTACTCATAGTAGCTACGACTATCCTGGTAGTGCTTCACCGCCTCCATGGATTCACGCAAGGTGCGGTTCGTCGGTGCAACAACTGGCTCCATGGTGTCGTGTTGCGTGATGAACTGCTCGGGGGCACCCAGGCGTCGCATGCTGTTGAACAACTCCACATCGGACTGATCCAGCGGGGCGCACCGCAGCCGCTGCACGAGTGGGTACGCTACAAAAATCTTCTTGGAAACAAATTCCCACATGACCGGGTGCTGGCAGGTGTAGTGCCAATGCCTGCACACGCTGGAAAGCACGCCGAGCCACGAAAGATCATCGTTGTCGTTTTCAATCACATCCATAAATATGCGGTGCAGAATCTCAATGGGAAGACGCCTTACGTACGACTCCTCAAGAAGAAACGTAGAGCGCTTCGCAGATAATACGCTCCTGCTGACACCATCCCGTGACACAAGTGAACCCAACGATGACGCAGTTGACGAGCTTTGGCTCATCGATGCCACACACGACTTGCCCTTCCCAGACAAGCCCTAAAGGGGGGGGGGGGGGGAAACAACAACAACAACAAAGGGCCAGGGACGAAGAAGAAGAAGAAGAATGTCAGTATTACAGAAGGAAAAAAGAAAACAGCACGTCGAGGAGAGGCTGAGCACAACAAAACTAATCTCGACAAGATGCATCCATAGTGCCCGTTGCTCCTCGTTTCTCACTTTCACGTAACATTTGAACATTCTGGGCAGAAAGTTGCAAGAGCGTTGGAGAGTTCCCGCACGGCAGGCGACGTGTCACTGTGCCTTAGTGCCCTGTGCAAATCGACGACGCTCTGCTGAGCCCCGCACTTCACAGAGTCGCATGACATTCGCTTCGGCGAGAGGCTCGGGAGCGGCGTTGCTTCGGGCACCTCCGCGACATCCTCGCTGCCAGCGGAGCATTCGGAGAGACGGCGCCGCGTCTCTACCTTCTGCTGCACCATCTCTCGCCACTTCCCCGGAATTTCCTGCGAGGATGAAAGGACCTCATGCACATCCTGGCTGCTGGCACCGTCGATGGTGGAGGCGATCATCTCCGCCAGTGCGTCTAAACACCCGTGCTTCGGCACTTCTGCGAGGCTCATATTCCAGAGCACGTCCCTCTCAAGCCCCCCCCCTCCCGCCCCTCTCCTCACCACCACCACCACGCTGCGCACGAAACCCAAACCAAACTAAAAAAGGAGCGGAGCTAATGATCCACAGCACGCACGACATCACACTCAGAGAGCCAGAAAGGGGTGGTGGAGCAACAGGAACAACCGGGGGTGCGACAATTTCCACTCCAGGGATTCTTTCCTCCTCTCGTTTGTTTTGGTTGCAAACATTTCTCTTTCGCTTCAGACCTCATCCACAAACCAGTCCAATAAACCACCCCACGCCGCCGCGTTTACCTTCATTTTTTTTTTTCCCCGCTTCATTTTTCTCTTCTTGTTTCGTGTGCATTTTCTTGTCAATGCCGTACTGCTCAAACCGCCACTCACGACGTGAGGTGCGGTTGGGCGGCGAATTCGGCTGAAATCGAGAAAGGACGAAACTGGCAGCGAACGCCATCCAACAGTGTGTAGAAAACACACAAGGAAACAACAGACAACAACAATGGCGGCATCTCAAGACAAAAAAAAAAAAAAAGCGAAAGGCCTCATGTACAAACATTCACACACAAAACACACACATATATAAATACACACGAAGAGGAGGAATTGGTCGTGGTCGTGAGCGAGCGGACTATGAGTTTCACAGTGTTCTTCCTTTCCATTCCGCGTGCATCGGGCTCGTGGGTGGCAGCGAATCACACACACACAAAAAAAAAAAAGAAGACGCGGAACGCTCTACATAAGTCGACAACAGCCACCGTCGCTGGAGTTGTCAGTCACTCTCTTAGATCCATCCTTTTCGGTATTCGCCGTGGCACGGTTTGTCTGGAAGACGAGGTGCATGACCAAAGACCTCGGCTCCACTGCATCCTGCGCGGTGGCAGCAGCCTCTCCAACGACGCACTCCCGCATCTCGGTGGCGGTGAGAACACTCTGGAGAGGGGCGTCATCCAGTAGGAGGGTTCCCTCCTTGAGCACCTTTATCTCCACGGTGTTGATTACATCCTGCATCTCGGACAGTTCGCTAGGCCATTCCTTTCGTATCATGCTCTTCATGTGTGCTGTTGTCGTAGGGACGCCGCTCTCCTGCATTAGCGGCACCTTCAACTGTACCCGCTTTCCAGAGTACGCTGAGTGGCATGCACCACTCAGAACAAATCGGATGGAAACGGACATATTACACACACGCACACTCTCACCGATTTCCACTTTCCAGCCAAAAGGATTCCTGGCTTCTTCTACGTTACTCAGATCGTGTAACTGACTCTGCTGCTACAGACGCGACAAGGGGGATGCAGGAATGGGAAAAAACGGACAAAAAAAAAAGGGGGGGGGGGGTGAGGGGGGCAAGACACGCAGATATATCATGAAGGGCGGGGAGCCACCCCCCACTTTGCAAACAAGTCACGGGCCACACGCAGCACCTCCTCTCCTCTCCTCTCCCTCCCTCCAACCACCACTGCTACTGGTGCTTCTTAACAGGCTGTCGTAGATGTCTCACCATTTCTTGTCGCGGCAGGGGCATCCGCAAATGAAACAGCGGGGCGCGGGGGTGGACCATTGTAATCAAACGGGAACATGCCGTTGTACTTCGCCCATGGCTGCCGACGTGCCTTGGAGTACACAGTGCCCACCAGCTCCTTTCCGCTCCGCACGCGGTTCCGCACTTGCTCCTCAATCATGCGCTTGCGGCTGATAAACTTGGGCTCGGTGCGGTGCCACCCCCACAGCATCCACATGTCACGAGGCATCGGAGCCGCGCCCTCCTCGTTCACCGACAGGTGGCCAGACTTCGCCGTGAAAGAGCCTAGCCGCGCGAACTGGTCCATCCACATCTGAAACTCCGTATCGAGTCTCATGACAGCATCCAGAGCACCTGCTTTTATGCCTTGCTGAAAGAATGCCTCTGCCTTCTCCCGCGGCTCACCTGCCAGGTGAACCGCCAGCATCATGTTTACGTATGTTTGGGCGTTGGGCTCGAGGCCCAGAGACCGCATTTCATCAAGCAGCTGCTCGCAGCGCGGGAGGTCCTTCGCAAATGCGACTGCCTGCATCACCGCGTTGTAGATGTAGTGGTCTGCCCCGAAACGCCTAAGGTGGTGGCGGAATATGTCGTCCACGCGCCGCATGTTCTTCTTTGGATCCTTCTCCACATGAGGCATCAAATGCACAACTGCCTTTTCGTTGTGCAGCCGCGTCCAGAACGCCTCGTCTCGGTTTTTCAGATATATTCGGTACATCGCCTCTGGAGTGAGCTCAAAGTTGTCGCCGGCGTTGTAGAAACCGATCTCCTTTGGCCATTTGGTGTACCCCAAGTAGTTAAACTGCAACTCCTGCCACGAGTTTGGGTGACGCCGTGGGAAGGCGAGGTTGAGCGGCACAAATCGGTCGAGCACTCGCTCATTGATCTTCGGGCGCCACGCAAGATTCTTCCCACCACGCCTTGTGCATCCCGGGTTGTGCGTCCAGCCCTTCTTGAGCAGAAACTCAGTGCGACACAACATATACCGTCCGCGTTGGGCGGCCGCACTGCAATGGGGGAGGCGCCCGCCGCCACAATACAGTGCGGCACGATGGGCAGAAAAGAGAAAAGAGGAGAGAGAGGGAAGAATGATGAAAGGCGCAGCGGTCGCCTTATCCAATCCGACTCCTTTCCCGGCACGGCGCGTTGCAATGCGATCGCGACACACCGGCATCTCAAGACAAAAAAAAAAAAAAAGCGAAAGGCCTCATGTACAAACATTCACACACAAAACACACACATATATAAATACACACGAAGAGGAGGAATTGGTCGTGGTCGTGAGCGAGCGGACTATGAGTTTCACAGTGTTCTTCCTTTCCATTCCGCGTGCATCGGGCTCGTGGGTGGCAGCGAATCACACACACACAAAAAAAAAAAAGAAGACGCGGAACGCTCTACATAAGTCGACAACAGCCACCGTCGCTGGAGTTGTCAGTCACTCTCTTAGATCCATCCTTTTCGGTATTCGCCGTGGCACGGTTTGTCTGGAAGACGAGGTGCATGACCAAAGACCTCGGCTCCACTGCATCCTGCGCGGTGGCAGCAGCCTCTCCAACGACGCACTCCCGCATCTCGGTGGCGGTGAGAACACTCTGGAGAGGGGCGTCATCCAGTAGGAGGGTTCCCTCCTTGAGCACCTTTATCTCCACGGTGTTGATTACATCCTGCATCTCGGACAGTTCGCTAGGCCATTCCTTTCGTATCATGCTCTTCATGTGTGCTGTTGTCGTAGGGACGCCGCTCTCCTGCATTAGCGGCACCTTCAACTGTACCCGCTTTCCAGAGTACGCTGAGTGGCATGCACCACTCAGAACAAATCGGATGGAAACGGACATATTACACACACGCACACTCTCACCGATTTCCACTTTCCAGCCAAAAGGATTCCTGGCTTCTTCTACGTTACTCAGATCGTGTAACTGACTCTGCTGCTACAGACGCGACAAGGGGGATGCAGGAATGGGAAAAAACGGACAAAAAAAAAAGGGGGGGGGGGGTGAGGGGGGCAAGACACGCAGATATATCATGAAGGGCGGGGAGCCACCCCCCACTTTGCAAACAAGTCACGGGCCACACGCAGCACCTCCTCTCCTCTCCTCTCCCTCCCTCCAACCACCACTGCTACTGGTGCTTCTTAACAGGCTGTCGTAGATGTCTCACCATTTCTTGTCGCGGCAGGGGCATCCGCAAATGAAACAGCGGGGCGCGGGGGTGGACCATTGTAATCAAACGGGAACATGCCGTTGTACTTCGCCCATGGCTGCCGACGTGCCTTGGAGTACACAGTGCCCACCAGCTCCTTTCCGCTCCGCACGCGGTTCCGCACTTGCTCCTCAATCATGCGCTTGCGGCTGATAAACTTGGGCTCGGTGCGGTGCCACCCCCACAGCATCCACATGTCACGAGGCATCGGAGCCGCGCCCTCCTCGTTCACCGACAGGTGGCCAGACTTCGCCGTGAAAGAGCCTAGCCGCGCGAACTGGTCCATCCACATCTGAAACTCCGTATCGAGTCTCATGACAGCATCCAGAGCACCTGCTTTTATGCCTTGCTGAAAGAATGCCTCTGCCTTCTCCCGCGGCTCACCTGCCAGGTGAACCGCCAGCATCATGTTTACGTATGTTTGGGCGTTGGGCTCGAGGCCCAGAGACCGCATTTCATCAAGCAGCTGCTCGCAGCGCGGGAGGTCCTTCGCAAATGCGACTGCCTGCATCACCGCGTTGTAGATGTAGTGGTCTGCCCCGAAACGCCTAAGGTGGTGGCGGAATATGTCGTCCACGCGCCGCATGTTCTTCTTTGGATCCTTCTCCACATGAGGCATCAAATGCACAACTGCCTTTTCGTTGTGCAGCCGCGTCCAGAACGCCTCGTCTCGGTTTTTCAGATATATTCGGTACATCGCCTCTGGAGTGAGCTCAAAGTTGTCGCCGGCGTTGTAGAAACCGATCTCCTTTGGCCATTTGGTGTACCCCAAGTAGTTAAACTGCAACTCCTGCCACGAGTTTGGGTGACGCCGTGGGAAGGCGAGGTTGAGCGGCACAAATCGGTCGAGCACTCGCTCATTGATCTTCGGGCGCCACGCAAGATTCTTCCCACCACGCCTTGTGCATCCCGGGTTGTGCGTCCAGCCCTTCTTGAGCAGAAACTCAGTGCGACACAACATATACCGTCCGCGTTGGGCGGCCGCACTGCAATGGGGGAGGCGCCCGCCGCCACAATACAGTGCGGCACGATGGGCAGAAAAGAGAAAAGAGGAGAGAGAGGGAAGAATGATGAAAGGCGCAGCGGTCGCCTTATCCAATCCGACTCCTTTCCCGGCACGGCGCGTTGCAATGCGATCGCGACACACCGGCATCTCAAGACAAAAAAAAAAAAAGCGAAAGGCCTCATGTACAAACATTCACACACAAAACACACACATATATAAATAAATAAATATATCACTATTGATCTGCCGTGCAATAGAGCAGCGCAAGTATGGGGTCGCCCAGTGACTGCATGGGTCATATCTGCAAGTTGAGTTTACCCTCCAACTCGCTGGAGGATGTCAGTCTCTCAAACTCGTCAAACGTGATGTAGCCATCCCGATTCAGGTTCACCTCGATGAATGTTCTATCCACAATCTGCTGCAGCTGAACATCGGTCAGGTTCGACCCCACCATGATCTTGAGTGTCTCGTACAGATCCCTATTGCTGATCTTGCCGTCAGCGTCAACGTCGTACATTTTATATGCAAAGCGCAACTTCTCCCGCTTGTCCGTTTGAGGCGCGAAGATGGAGAGCGCCTTTGCAAACTCGACAAAGTCGATTCTGTCGTCGCCCGTCGAGTCGATTACCGACAGCGCCCGCCCCAAGAGCGGGTTTGAGGCCACAGAAGCCATCGCACTAAACGCCTCCCTGGAGATGCTTCCATTGCCCTCCTGGTCAAGCGCCGCGAAGCGCTTGTGCAGCCGGTAAATTTGTGCCTCGGAGAGTGTCGTTGTTTCCTTCAACTGATGAATGCATTCAGGTGTGAGAGCATATCCCTCGCTCATGTGATGCAACGTCCGCCTATTAAAGTCATATCAAGAAAGGCGTGCTGCAAGAGTGAACAGACAACGAGGCGCCTCTGCCGCTCTGTTAATACTTTTTAAAGAGCACGCAGATGTCCACACGGCTACACAACATTTGGCATCATCATCATCTCATCATTGACATTTCAACACAAGAGCATATGGTTTTTTTTTTTGTGTGTGTGTTTGTTGGTTGCAACGCATCCAAAAGAACAAAAAAAAAGGGGGTGGGGGGTGGGGAAAAGCAATAGAAAAGGAAGAGGAAGAAGAGGCTGAAACTCCTCTCTTCTCTTCCCCGCCCCGCCGAAAACAACAACAACAACAACAAAAAGGAGTTGACGACCAGCAGTCTCCATGAGTGGTGACTTTACATGGTGGAGGAACACTGCTTGTAGAATGTCGCCTTCGTGTGCGAACCACTCATATCAACGGATTCAATGCTATTGTACAAAAGACTGGATGTGCAGAATACGGCGCAGGCTGCTTGGGGTGTGAGTAGGTGAGCCCCATCCACGACACGCAGATCGATGCTCTCAGTCAGCTGGAGCGCGGCTGCCATTCTTTCCCACTCCTTGCGCAGGATGCCAAACAAGTTTAGCTCCGCCCAAGCGGCAACGACACTGTGCGTCAGTGTGGCCACAGATATCATGCCCGTAGAATCCGGGTCAAATGCCCTGAATAGTGCCAAGACGTTTCGATTCAGTGTCGGGTGAAAGGTGTGTGTGACAAGGTACGAGAACAACTCCGATAGCGGAACGGCGCACTCACCATCACCATCATCATAAGCAACAACAGCGTTGAAAGCAAAGGATGAGAGCATCTGCCGCACATATTCGTAGCTAACCATGCAAGGCACGAGTTCTGCACATGCGGTGTAAACCTCAAGCAGGCTCAGCCGCAAAGGCAGCACATGCTCGGACTGTTGTGGGTGAGCCTCCTTAATGCGTATAAGAGCGGCGTAGATCTCATACAGTGGAACACCGGAGAGAAGGCCAACAAGGGGATTGACTCCCAACTGGGGGAGTACCAATAATGGGAAGCGAGGCGACACCGCGCAGTGCCGTGACTCAAACTCCTCGATTTGTTTCAGAGCAGCATCTACAGACGTTTCGCACCCATTCCCTCGGCTGCCTGTCGGCGTAGTTGACACGTACATGGCCCTCCAGAGTGTATAGTCTAGCGAGTTGTGTATACTGCAGGAGTTAAATTTCGGTGCTGAGGTCGACGCGGAGGTTTGCCTCCGCCACTTCCCAGTGCTCGTCTGCAGCACATAACGTGCCAGTGGTGGTTCTTGATTGCAGACCGACTCCTGCATTCACGTAAATATATTAAAAAAAAAAAAATAAATAAATATATATACGTCTAAGTTATCGGCCGCCGCGATGCAGGCAACTGTCGTAGGGGGTGTAAAAACTGCTCCCCTCGTCGCCCACGGCAGGTGCAGGAGAAATAACAATAAAACACGCGAGGAGCAAAGATGGACGCCACAAGCCACACGCAACCACACCTGGAGAGAGCGGGAGAGCGACACACACACACGCGTGTACTTCAACAACGAAGATGAAACGGGAATGGAGGGGGGTGGCGAGAGGTGGGCGTGGGACAAACAAACAAACAAACAAACAAAAAACAGCATACAACACAAAAGAAATCCCGCCACACCCCCACCCGTGACCTCCTGTTCGCCCGCCCGCCCGCCCGCCCGCCCACCCCGCCGTCGTCAGCAGGAGCCCTACAATGATACAAGCAGTCAAAGAGATCAACAAATGGAATGGAGTTGTGGTGGCGACGTGCCCCGCGTGTGTGCCTCCTCTTCTTCGCTTCCATCCTTGGATCGGAGCGAGAGAGGGAAAGAAAGTCCCAAGATACGCACACACACACGCAAAAAAAAAAAAAGGAAAAAAAGAAACCCACCACCACCACCACCACCACATCACATCACATCACATCACATCACATCACACGTCCATCTCCTCCAAAGCCTCCTCGTTCTCTTCTCCATTCGGCCTCGTACTTTCCTTCACTTGAAGGCCACGTGGTGATTCGAACCCGAAGGGAAGAGCGACGGAAGTGACGTATTGAAAAGCCAACAAGAACAAGAACAAAATGAGAGCATTCATACATTGGACTCTAGTCTTCTCAACACCCCGAGTCATCCTCCCTCTCCCGGCTCCTCCATCGACCCAAACTGCCACCATTACATTGGCAGAAGTCGCAATAGCAGTCATGGTCGAAGCACAATCGCATGAAGAGTGGGAGAAGACAAACGGAGAGCAGTAATATTAATTAAAAAAAAAAGGTGCCTTGGAACGACACGGATAGAAACACAAAAGATGAACGACATGTGTCTATGCATCAGGCAGTGGTGGTGGTTGTTCGCCAAGAGGGAGATGGGCAGCCTGATCAAGCTCTTCTCCACCAGCATCTTTCTTCTTCAATGGGGGAGGGGCACTGTACACATCACCATAGTCCTTCTGCAGGAATGGATGCTGCAGCAGCTCGGCTGCCGTGGGGCGACAACGGTAATCTAAGGTAAGGCATGACCGAACAAAGTCAACGTACTCGGGGTCCTCGTAGCCGAAGAGCGTTTCCAGCGGTGCGCCCGGAACGGGGAAGTGAAACACGAGATCTCGTTCCTTCTGGTGCCCATAAAAGGCTCCAAACTTTGTCACAAAATGATGTGTATTTCGTCCTTCATGTAGAAGGGAGGTCGGAAACTCGCCGCAGACGCTACAGATGGAGGCCAGCATTTGCGGCAGCGAGCTATTTTCAAACAACACATGTCCCGTTGCCAACTCTGCGAGAATTGCGCCCAGCGACCAAATGTCAATGCGTCCATCGTACTTGCAGCCAAGGATCACTTCGGGGGCACGGTAACAGCGGGACTGAACGTATGAACTAAGATTGTCCGTCAGGTAGCAGCTACTCCCAAAGTCGATAATCCTCACTTCACATCGACTAAACGATTTGATTAGAATGTTCTCCGGCTTGAGGTCGCAGTGAACCAGACCGAGTCCATGCAGAAATTGCAGCCCCTTGAGGATCTGCTTCGCCAGGGCCTGCAATCGGGCTAGCGTAAAGTAGAATTCGGTCTCCTCCTCACGGTTAAATTTGCTGAACTGATACAAATTATCACGCAGTAGCTCCGTTACTATGAACATGTGCTCCCTGTAGTAAAAGTAGTCGTACAACTTCACCACACAATTTTCCGCAGTACTGCCAGCAGAGTTAATCAGCTTGAGCAGCTTTATTTCATCGATACTCTGATCAAAGAAATCCTTCGAGTTGCGCATAACTTTGAGACACACTTCCCTGTCCTCCTTCAGATCCATGCAGCGCACCGTGCGAGAGAAGGTGGCAGAGTCAAGGAACTGAAGCATCTGATAACGTCCCGCTACCACGGAATCCACAATAATCACCAGGTCTTTTTCCTCTTCGAAACCCGTCTTGCCAGCCTCGTAGACTACGCGCAGGTAAAGGGACTCTAGCGGTAGATTGAGCGGTGGCTTCTCCTTAAAGTAGGGATTTGTCGGCACAAGCTGCACCTCCTCAGAGAGCTGCATCGCGCGATATGCCTCTAGTGCCACACCAGCGCCTTGAGCAAAGGCTGGCGAAAGATACTCGTCTCCCAAGGGCTCCCAAAGATCCTCCTCCACCCCAACCGACGTCACCACGCGGTTTCTCGAATGCAACACGTGGAGCGGCAAGACGGCCGAGGTGGAATTCTTTCGGGAGCGCGTTGAGGAGACGGACGAGCGGTCCCCGCGCTGGTTTCTCCGTTCACGTGTTGATTTTGTAACTTCCTGCTGTTTTACAAGCGACTGCCACTGCTCCACAAAGAGCCGCAGCGCCTGCGACAAGCCAAGATGACGGAGAAACGCGGTGAACTCCTTCGCCTTCGCATGATCTGCGGAGGTTAAAACAGGGGGCATTTTTTTCTTTTTTTTAATAGTCAATCTACTTATTACTACTACGACGACTATAACTACGGCTCCTGCTGCTGCTGTTTCGGGTGGCGGAAGTAATGCTTCAGGCTATAATATTTCCCCCCCCCACCCTTCAACAACCCGTCTTTAAGCCCAATTTTCTCTTTTTTTTTCTTAAAATTCTTCCCCAGTCACGCGCCGCTTTTTTCCCGCTCCCACCCTTCTTTTCGTCTTCGTACGCGTCCCTCGCCCGTGCGAGAGAGAGAGAGAGAGTTTGGTGTACCCACGAGAGCGAACGACGTCCACCTCTCCTCCTCCTCCCGCTTCCACTTGAGTGACGCTCTCTGCTCTCCCCCCTCCACACGCGTTACAATCTGCAGTCAGCGAGGCGAGAAGAACAAAAAAAAAGGGGAGAAAAAAAAAAGATTATTTTTTTCCTTCTGGTTTGGGTGCTTCGGTAAGACGGTGTGTTTTTTTTTTTTTTTTTTTGCCGCCCCACACACCGCCGTGCAGCGCTCCCTCTCTACTCTTCATTTCAGGCTCACCCACAGACACACGCATGGCGCGCAAACGGCGGGGGGTGGGAAGTCCGGAATCTCCAAAGAGTAATACCAACACTGACGACAGCAGCTGCTGCACCAACAGAGGAAAACGATACCATCAGCCGCAATGACAGCGCATGGGGCGTGTGTTTGTTGCATTTGCACTCCGTTCGTCTACAGATTGAACAACACGTTCCATTTATCTCCAGACATACCGCTACCAGACACCGGCACATTCCCCTCCTCCCGTCCTCTTCTCCTTCTCTCTCTCCATCCACAGTGCGTCCGTGCGTGCAAACGCCTTTCTTCTTCCTCTTGTTGGCCGCTCCTTCCAACCCCACACTCCACACTCGTGTCTCTATGCCGCGTTCTGACAGCGTTACACTCATTTCCGAAAAAACGTCAAACGCCCCCCCCCCCCCAAAAAAAAAAAAAAAGGAAAAACTTCCCAAAACAACAACAACGACAACAGGGGGGTGGGGTGGAGGGCGAGAGAGAAAAAGGTGAAAACAGGAAAATAAGGAGAAAAAACAAAAGACGGAAAACGGGGTGGGGTCTATGGATTATTCGACAGACACAAATGGATTTTTCCCGCTCTCGTCGAGAGCGGGTATTCGTCTATAACTTCATAAAAGGCTCACACGCCCTCAAAAGAGCGGGGCAATCCCGAAGCTCCACCAGCCTGCGTGACAGCTCCGCGTTGAGGGAGCCAGCGCGCAGTAAGTCACCAATGTGGCCGCCCTGTTTTTTGGCACCCTTTGAGAGAACACTGTCCAAATCGCCGTACTTTTTGAGGAGCTGCAGCGCGCGTGTTTTTCCAATGCCTTTCACACCGGGGATGTTGTCTGTTATATCCCCAGCAAGAGACTTGTAGTCCCGGACGAGTTTTGGGTGCACCCCGACGCGCTCCATGACGCCCTTCTCAGACACGAGGTGCTTTGTGCGGATGTCGTAGTAGTAACATTTGTTCGCCTCGTCAATAAGCTGGTAGAGGTCGTGATCGTGTGATATGATGACGGTCGGTATTTTTAATTGCTGGTTGTGCAGGGCTAACGTGGCGATCATGTCATCCGCCTCTGCGTCGACATTCTTTAGCTCAGAGTCAAAATCCGGAACAATGAGAAGCGTGTTCTTCGGTTCCCCCATAAAAAATTTTGTCGCGACCTTCTTGATCACGGAGAGCTCTGGCCCGCGTTCACGCGATTCCCTGTTCTCCTTGTACTGCGGATAGATCGCGCGTCGTCCACCATCACCCTGGTCGAAGCAGATGATTATTTTGTTGTGCTTTGGGGTGTGAGCATACTCCACCTGCGGAGACAACAGGTGCTGGACCAAATGACTGGGATCGAAGCTATGAGCCGTGGCAATCAGATGCCGAGCATGCGTTATTGCAAACCGCTTGACATCAACTGGGCCCTTCTTACTAGTGTAGCTCCATCCGTGGTACCAGCGGTGTATCAGGGCCGGACCATCAATGAGTACCACGGCACGCTCACGCACAGACATCAGTCCCTAACTTAACTTCACCCTAACCCCAACCCCACACAACACCAGTGGCTGCAGCAAACACACACAAAAGAGGAGGAGGAGCTTTAAGAGGGAGGCATAACGTGTGTGTGTGTGTGTGTGTGAGAGGAAATGAAGCAACATCTGGAATTCCGTTGGGCGCACCACAGAACCAAAAGGAAGAAGAAAGGGGGAGTGGGAAAACAAAAGGCGGTCCTATAATAATAATATATATATATATATATATGTGTATATGTTCGGTCCATCCATCTCTCCTTCGGCTTTTGTGCTGTGAGCGTTACTATTCCCTTCTGCAGTCCTCGGTGTCAGTGGTGTACAAAGAGGGAGCACTTTGTTAGCGGCGGGACATCGCTTCAACACCAACCGAACCGGGTGGGTAGAGACCTCGCGAGCGAAAGTGCAACAGCCGCTCCGTCACCTCCGGCGCCAGTCCTCCATTCTCCACGAGGTCGGCCGCCACCTGCAGCTGAAGGGTGCGAACAATCACAGTGGCCTCACGGTGCGGGGAGCACAAAAAGGAGGCACACAGCGGTGCCATCACCACCATGAGGCTCCTGCGCGCGAGCCCACTATTAACAAAACTCCAGAGTCTCTCACGAACAGCATCATCCGGGACATTTCGAAGTTGCCAGGCCGCATGGAGAAGTGGCGCTTGAAACAGAATGTCAGGAACATGTGGGGACTGCACGAGGCAGCACATAAAACAAAGCGCCACGACGCGGGAAGTGGCGGCCCCCAGCAGGCGCAAAAGATCCTCCTCCCGGACAAGGGAGCGAATGCCGCCCCAACCCGCAGCTGTGGTGCACGCCGCGCCGAGTAGTTCGTAGATGGCATCCAAGGAGTCAATACTGCAGCACGTTACATGACGGAACACCAATGCACCCCACGACGAGGCAAATCTAAAGGCGTTGCCCTCATGATGACGGAAAGCTGTGGCGCACATGCGGCATACAAAACAAAACAAGAATTCATCCTTGCATTCGGTAAGTACCTCTTCAATCTTCTCCAATAGCCGATGTGGCAACTCCATGTGTCGACTGATGATACCGCAGACGGCAATGTAGTTCGCAACGAGGAGCTGGTCATGCTCAAAGGCGTCAACAGACGAGGTCGTGATAAAAGGAATCAAATTGGTGTGCAACGCCAGGAATTTGCATAAATCCCCATTCTCGGACGACTCGGGGTGGTCTTCGTCAAATAACCGCAGAACACGTTCGCTTCTCAGAGATGCGGAGAGCAGCTCTCCAACAGACGGTGCTGCTACGGAGGATGGCAACATGCCCATCAGGCCGATCAATGCAGGCCGCAGGTTTGCCGCCCTTGTGAGATCCTCATGAGACACACCACTCACCAGAAAACGGGCGATAATGTGCGTTGTGTCCATAAAAAGAAGCCGTTCTGCCGCAGCCCTGTTGTCATTTGTGGTGAAGAGCCGCTTGAATCCATCACCAAGGGCAGCGTACACGTCGTGGTTCCCTACTACTTCCACTTCGCTAAGAAGTGCTGCCGCCGAATCCTGCTGTCCATTGCGCCACATCTCAACAAGGTGCTCGGGCTCCATGAAGCAGGCGAACTCCCGCCGAGCTTCACGCGCCTCGGCAATGTCATGTGAAGAAAGACTGGAGGCTAAACGGTGCGTGTGTTCCATGTCCTGAGCCTCAAGGGAACACGGAAGCACGGGGGATGAAAGCGTCCAGCCATTGAGACATCACGAGGCAAGAGAGGAGCGTCAAAATGCAGAAATAAAGACCATCAGGGGAGGGGGAGAAACAACGATCGCCCACACACACACACACACACCAGAATTGCCATGTGGGAAAACATGGCAACGGGTGGTACGCGAAGAGTTCCAAGCATATAGACAGCCGCCGGTCAATGTACAGCGAGTAGCGAGGGAGAGAGAGAGAGAAAGAACGCGAAAGATGAGGAATAAAATCGACAAGACCACCACAATCAAAAAACAACAACAGCGCGAAGTAAATAAATGAACAAAAAGCTCCAAATTCATGAAACCCCTTTCCTAACACGACACATCGAGCGATGCAGATAGACACGAAGTCGCTGGCAAGGACTGCTGCAGTACCACTCCCGCTGGCACTCTGGACACGACCGGCAGCGGGTGATCTTAAAGCAGTAGTCGCACATCCTTTGCTCGGTAACATCAGTTCTTTCACCGGCGACCACGACAGCACCATCACCACCTTTTTGCGCCTCTGATAGAGAAAATGGTTCGCTACAGGACTTTTTCATCGTATATGCACTCAGTTCTTCTATACTAGACATGCATTTCCTCACATTCAGAAGCAGTTCCTCCTGCTGCTGCCCTATCTGTCGCATATACTTGGCGACTGCAAGCAGAACACTATGGTTGAGTGAGGAATCGGTGTTAAATGAGGAGGGCATGAAAACCTTCACGCTCCCCACCCCACCCCCACCTACTTCCTGATACTGCGAGGTTGCGGGAGGAGACAAACAAACAAACAACGAAAAATGAGGGTGGGGTGTGTGGGGAAGAGGAACGGAGAGAAAAGATGGAGGAGGGAAACGCAGTGTGACAAACTTCACAACACGATGCGGGCAACGTGGCAGGAGGGAAAGCAAAGTGTCTCGGTCACAGCAGATTGCCCTCCCCTGTGGACGCAACAGGGTGTTGCTCCGGCCGCGCCCCCTCTGCCTGTGTCGAAGGGACGAGCAACGACGTTTCCAGCAACTCTGCAGAACATCCCGTCAGCAGCTGCGCGATGGATGCCCGCAGATCCAGAAAAGCAGCAGTGGCATTCTGCAGCTCCCCCTCCACATCAGAGCAGTAACGCTGGGCTTCGGCCAGCTGCACGTCCTTGGGAATTGCAGCCCGTCGCAATACGTCAAACGCTGACGCACAGCGCGCCAGATCCCGCCGGAGAGCACTGCTCTCATGCGTTGTCGAGACTAAATTTTTCCTCGTCTCAGAAAGTTTAGCGGAGGCGCGACACAAGGACGCATTCATATAATCGTTCCTAGACTTCAGCAGCTGAAGCTCTGCATTCTGTCGGGCAACTGTACAGGACAGAAGCGAAGACAGAGAATACTTGGGAGTGTCCACATCATTTGATTGCGGCGCCACTGACGACAAAGCAGCAACAAAAAGCTCAAAAACATTATCGTTGTGGTCCGCCGCAAGGTCCACAGTACTCGTCATGTTTGAGTGTGTCGCAAACAAGAGTTTGTTGACCTCACACCGGGCATCACGCCATTGCAGAACTAACGCCCCCAGCAGAGCCTCGCCACACATCTTCAAGTGATCAGCAACAAGATTGACCAACGCAACGCAGTACTCGGAGACGGCGGTGACGTCCACCTCGTGGTGACGAGAAACACACCACCCATCCTTTCCCACCCCTTGTGCCTCCTCCTGCTCCTCCTGCTGCTGCTGCTGCTGCAGTGAAGCGTTAAGTGTGACACCGTCGCCGCACACCTCCTGCCCATCTACCTGTACGATCATCACCTTCTCCGTGTTTGGATGCAGGTCTCCGTCTGGGAGAAACTGCAGAAAGTCTATACGACCCACAGTGTTGACGTCGACGAGCAGTACAACAACAATAGAGGCCGCGTGTCCAAGGAGGGGACTATAGAGCGCAAACACGTCGCCTCCGCGAGAGATGATCTCCACTGGCCACCACGAGAGGGTAGTGCAGTCCAAGAGGCGTGCACGGATGGAATGCCCAACTACAGGAGCAGTGGCACCCTGCAGCCGCATGGCAACAGTCGCAAAGTGATCTTCCAGAGCATCAGGCCAGCGAACTTCTGAAGTGCTTCCTAATGAACCACATTCCACTGTTTGGAAGGTGTTGAACTGCCCCAATATCTGCTGGCACGAGAGCCATTCCCCCACCAACATACACGAAGGACTCATCGCGGTGTCATCCCCACATGCATCAGTCGAGACAACACGAGTTCTGAGAAGGTAAAACAACGCCTCCTCATCCGTTGAACAAGCAGCAGCAAGGATCAGCGCAGCATCGCAGCCGTTGCTGCCATACATCGTCTCCCCTCGCATGGCAAGCAGCAAGCACCTTGGGTTGGCGGTCAAGAGCTTCACCTTATGGGAAAATGTAGCTGAGTTAAGCGTCATATGTGAGCCCAGGTTGCATCCAAAACCTGCCACAAGGAATTCCGCAACAGTCATACTATGATCAGTATCCAAATCCATAAGAGCGGCAGACAGTGCAACACACCACCACAATTGTTTTGCACCATCACCGTAGGCCCGGACGACATTTGCGGCTGCGTTCAACTGCCAAGACGTCTGCCTCTTCCAGTGCCACCATCCCTCCAGGTTGACTCCCACAAACACCCAGTCAGGGGAGCGTACATCCAGTTTGACGTTGTCAATCCATCGCCCACTGGCGTACACTGCAAGTGCGAGATGCTCCGCGCCACGGGAGTAGCTGATTGAAGTAGGGGGCACAAATCCGTACGCATACGCCACCGGTGTGAACCCCACTGATAAAGAAGAGGGTGAAGAAGGACCAACGCCTCTAGAACACATCCGCGAGCGAGGGACCAGCTCAATATCCGGTTCAACTGAAGTTTGTGTCCAGCGCTCGACAGTCAGTCCACGTTGACACGAGCCACCAGCTTGCACACCCACCTCACTCCTCGACAACTTCTCGCTCAACAAGAGATTCGCCCCGGCTTCCCTATCACGGCGTTCCTTCTCCTCCCGCATACCCGACAGCTCACTCATCAGACTGGTCCTATCATTTACAAGTTGCCGCATGAGCTGCTCCATCTTGGCACCTCTCTCTTGAAGATCCTTCATCGCTGCCATGTACCTCTTTCCGGCTTCCTGCAGCTCCGCGCTCAAACGCGCATTCTCCTCCCGCAACAATGAGACATCATCTGCTTTCCTTTCATCAGCAAGCACAGAAATTTCACGCAGAATTCTTTCAACACGAGCCTCAGTCCAGAACTCGACCCTCATTTCTGTCTCCAAAAAAGAATAAAACCAACAGTAGCAAGAACTGCATATATAATAAGACAGTCAAAACACAAAAACACACACACACAAGAAAGACGAATACCAGCAAATGTTCATTCATGCTCATTCACACACATGTCACACATCATATCAACACAAACAAAAAAACAAAATCACACAATGTAGCAATTGGTGCACCCGGCGCCGTCCTCTCACTCGCCTCTCTTCTTTGGGGAACGGTGGCTTTTCCTCCGCACGGCGAGCGCCCGGACACCACAGTCGGCGAGGCGAGGCGAGGCATTCTCGCCGCAGCAGAGGGGAGGAGGTGCGCGCGCATGCGCGGGCGGAATGACGGGTGGGTGGGTGCACAATGCGGGCTGGTGCAGCGCTGGTGTCTAGTGATGACCTGGTATTGTTGATGGCACGAGTGGGGGAAAAAATGAGAAATTGTAGTTTGTGGCGGCCATCACCGACAGATTAGTCACCAACTGTAATCGGTTCTCTCCTCTTTTTTTTTTTGGGTGTGTGTGTGTGTTCGAGCGTGCGTGTGTGTGGCACAACTCAGACAGTTTTGGTTTCTTCATCAGTAATGCGTGGATTCCGTGTAACCATTACTTCCGCACCACACAAGTCTCCCCCTCTCCCCCCTGCCTGTTCTTTTCTTTTTCTTTTCTTCCTGTTCTCCTGTTGGTTGAGTGTGTTGCTACTTCCATCACCATGTCCTCAGGTTGGCCCGCCCTCCCTCCGTTGACCGGTGGGTGGGTGGTTTTATCTTTTTTTTTTTTGGTTGTTGTTGTTGTTGAGAATTTCTTTCTTCGTTCGACTCTCCTCCTCCTCCTCCTCCTTTTCGGTTTATGTGTGCGATCGTGCTGCTACTGCACCGGGATGTACTCCCAGCCCTGAACCATGATCTTCTGAACGGCAAGGAGGGCGTTTTTGGACACCTCAGGGTTGGGGTGCGACATGAGCGACATCACTCGGTTCTTCACGCCCTCCATTTGCGGAAGCTGCAGAAGCGTTCTGCCCGTCGGGTGGTGGCGCACCACCTCGCCAAGGTCGTAGCACGCCACCGCCAGGACAAGATCCTGAGAGGTGTTCATGATGGTGTTACCGAGCGCCTGCAGCACCTCGTAATTGTTGCTCTCAAACTGCATTACGTTCTCCTTCCAGAACTTCTTGCTTGTGTGCACTGGCGACCACTCCAGCGCCCCGCTAAGCACCTCACCGCGATATTCTGAGAAGCTCGTGAGCCTCTCCATGCTGTTGTCAAGAACGGCATGAAGCTCTTGGACGAGAAGACCAATATCTTCGTCACCGAATTTTCGGCAGGAGATCTGCGCGAGGGTCTTGAGCATACCGACCCCCACCATCTCGGAAATGAACGCGGGCCCCTTTCCACCGTTTGCGCGGGCGAGCTCGTTGATTTCGTCAGAGACCCATTTAGTGGAGGTGGGATTCGTTGCATGCGCGACGTAGTTGCGCTCTGCCTCCACCATGTTCCACAGAGTCATGAGTGCAACGCGGATGCACTTCTCCTTCTGCAGACGTTGTAGCACGTGATGGAGATGTGGAATCATTTGATGCTTCTGCAGCTCCACGATGCCAACGTACTCGTAGGATAGGAGCCACGATAAAAGAAGTGTCTCGTAAATGAGTTGAATAGTGCTTGCAGAGTCCGATGTGACAGTGTCAAAGAGAAGTCGCGGAAGGAATTGCACCATCTTATGCTCGAAGAAGCAGCGACGCAGCGCCTTCCGTCGGCTCACGATAGCGCATCCATGAACCGCAAAAGCCACGGAGAACACTTGCAGTGTCTCCGCCGAGAGCAGACCCCTAACGTAGGAAAGGAAGCTCTGCAGCGCATCCTCGTTGCGCACAGGATCCCCGTAACGTAGTGCAGTGGCGGCGAGGAACAGCGCTGGGTTTGCGATACCAGACTCCTGGTTGTGCATTGTTGCCTGATACAGGAGCAACTTGGCTGGATCGTTGCCAAGCACCTCCTCTGGGAGCAGGCCAAGCTGCTCCCCCAGTGTGCTCGACGAGTGCACGAGATCTGCGAAGAAACGCAGAATGTATCCAAGCAAGCGTGGGGAATGTGCGCTACACACCGCCTGAAATAGCGCTGCTGCGACCTGTTGCTCTTTTCCGTCGAGGAGGAGGTTCATGAGTTCACCCTCAGGCGGGCAGCAGAACAACTGCTCTATCACACGTATGGTTGACTCATCTGCAGCATGCAGCTGACGAAGGTGACAGATGACGTCCGCGGCATCCGGTGTGAGGGAAGGCATAAGTAAGAGGTCGCCGCCTTGTCTACCTGTGCACGTGGCAGTCAAAGCGAGAAGCTAACAGGCGAAAAAAAAAAAAAAGAAAGTGGACCAGGAGCGACATGAAAGCGGATAGTACAGAAATGAAGGAATGTCTCAGCAAATGGGAAGCCAGTGCGGTGCAGCTCACATCACAGGGCACCCACATACATTGTAAAGAAAGAGAGTAAACAAGAGAGTGAGTGAAAGAGTGAAAGAGTGAGAGTGAGAGAGAGAGAGAGATATGTGTGTGTGTATACCCCCCTTGTGGCAGGTGCATTTCTGGTGTCCTCCGTCTTTTCGTCTTCCTTTGTTTTGTTTTGTCCCCTCCTTTTTTATTTTATTTTTTTTTTGTTTTTCATTTCTGTTTGCCCCCCCCCTCCCCTCCCCCTTTTTTTTTGTTTTTCTGTAGTTTCATCATCATCGTCATCATCACCCTCGTCATTGAAGTTCTTCCAGTGGCATCTGCACCACCACCAGAAGACGGCAGGTACAACAGTGAGAATCCCATGTTGCATGTAAAGACAGCGAGAGAAAGAGAAAGAGAGAGAGAGAGAGACGAGAGACGAGAAAGAAGAAATGCAGACGCGGAGGCAACAGTCGGAGGGGATGAAGTGAGACTACAGGCTCTTGATTCCTGTAAATATGTAATTCCCCGTCCATCGCACCTTCACAATCGCCCTCTCAAGGGCGAAAGGGGCGGGGACGGGCATGACATGACATGTCGTAGCAGGGCAGGAGATGGTGATACAAAACAAGCGTGACTGAAGATGCATATCTACTCGATCGGTGCGAGTGGGGGATCTAAAGAAGAAGAAGAAGAACGACGACGACGACAACAACAACAATATCGTGGCGACAAACAAAACAAGAAATGAATACGCAAGGAAAAAAAAAATGAAGAGAGAAAACGAGATGGAAATAAATGAACCCCCCCCCCCCCCTCCCCCCACCCCAAAAAAAAAAAAGAGAGGGAGTAGACGAAGCCAAACAGCAGCAAGTAGGAAAGAACAACAACCACGACAACCACAACAACAGAAGCAACGAGGAAGAGAAGAAACAAAACAAAACAAAAAGAAGAAGAAGAAGACGGTGCTGGTGAGCCGAGGGTTGGCTGCTCATGTGCCCTTTCGCCGCTGATGAAGTGCGACCCTCAGAGCCTTTTGATTTTCCTCTCGCAACAGGCGCAGCTGCTGCAGCACTTCCGTCTTTGGAATATTTCCGGTGGATGTTGTCACGGCTTCGGTTGCCCCAGCGGATGCCTGTGCGAGTTCGCCACGGGATGCTGCAGCCCCCTGCTTCGTCTTCTGGCGGTTGGTCACCGACGACGGTGGAGTAGTGTGATCGCTCACCACCGTGCGAATGTCACTCAGCATGAACATGTCAGCACTCCACTCTCGCTTCTCCTCAAGGACAGCATGGTTGCTAGACCTTGAAGGGACTGCGATGTTCTTGGCGCACTTTGTCACGGTGAATCCACCTCCATGTCGCCTCTCCGTGGGCGGCTTCGTGGATGACACGGTTGTGGTGGTACTTTTCGCATTGGCATCGGTGTTCCCAGTCATGTTATTATTGTTGCTGCTGCTGCTCTTGTTTTTGTTGTTTTTGTTGTTGTTATTTGTAATAGTAGTGCCGTTAGTGTTGTTGTTGTTGTTGTTCATCTTGTTCTTGTTTTTTACCGCTGACGGCATGGTGGAGACAACCGAAGCGACTGTCTGCAACTCCAACGGTGTATCGTCATCTTTCCATTTCTTGGTCGTTACAAGCTCCACTGCTGCATCAGTAGTGGCGGAGGGTCCGGAAACAGCGGTGCCAAGAGGAGGAGAGACAGCAGCTGGGGATGCAGCACTGAGGAGCGCTTTCTTGGGCTTAGTGGTCTTCTCTCCAGCCACCAATGAGGGTGGCATCCGGCACACCTTCGGCGAAGCATACCCGAGCCTGACTGATGGTACGCGAGACCGACCGCGGCGCCCCTGCGCGGAGGTGCAATTCCTGTTTTCCCTTCGCCTTACGCCTTCGTGCTTCTCAGCGTTTTGCGCGCCCTCCGGTGCTGCCACCGCCTTGGCAGCGTCGCCCAATCGGTCATCGTCGACGAATGGGCGGCGGTAGGGATTTTGCAGGAGCATGTCGTCAAGGAACGCCCGTCCAGCGGTCATGTGGCGAGAGAAAAGGGTGGGTTTGTGTGTCAGTGCAAAACCCGCACTACGGGTGCGAGTGAGTTTTGCGTGAGTTTGCGCACCAGCCCCCGCACGGTCTGCATCCTTGCGGTGCGGGGGGAGAAGCGACGTGCGAAGGGGCGTCTTTGAGACCCCCACAGATGGGCCAGCTCGCATTGTATCTTTCATTGGGCTGACTTTCTCACCGACTGTGGGTGGTGATGGAGGACAAGGGGGCGACGGCGCAGTGTCTGCCACGCGTGCGTGGGGAACTGGCGGAAAGTCGCAATAGAGATCGAGCTTGGCGCCGCACATACCGTGGGGTGCCTGCTCTGACACAAACACATTCCAGTCCTCCTGCGTCACGAGCGAAATACAATCACCGTCGGCGTCTTGATAGCGCAGGCGCAGCTTATGTCCAGCAGGCCTCGGTAGAATCTCTGCCTGCTGCATGCACACCTCAAACACCTTCTGGTACACATCCTCAAAGGTGACCTTCTCCGGCTCTTGTATCCTCACCACGCGCAGCTGCGCCTCAAAGTGCACCTTTAACTTTAGCGCATCTACTGATAGAAGGCACGCCTCAGTGTCCTGAATTACTTGTCCTTTCAAGCCAACCTCCCTCGCGCGGTCAAGAGCGGCACGCAGCTCCTGCACCTGCGCGGCCCCGAGGGCGGGGAATTTTCCGTGCGACTGCGCAAGTCGTGCCATGCGGTTGGAGGAAGACGAGTTGCTGGTGTCGTCACCCATGCTGCTAAGCGTACGGTTGAACGCCGCAGCACCACTGCTCTCCATGACACGTTCAAGTTGAAAACGGACGAGGTCTTGCGCAGCTCGGGTGGTGAGGCGTTGGCAGGCAGCCTGGTATGCTGCTGCTGTCTCCGCTGACCAAATCTTTGACGGCACATGCACTACGTTGATGTACATGGGGTCTACACGCCGTGCAATAAACTCGCTTGGCGAAGTGCACTTTGTCTCCTCCATCTCTGCAAGGAGTGCGGCGCAGTGTGACACAATCTTCTTGTTGGCAGCCACATCCCCTGCAATCCCAAGCTGCAAGATGATTTCGTTTGCCTGGTGGATGGTGCGAAAGAGCGTCAAAGTATCATCCACTTGAATTGCCAGCCGCAACGCCGCTTCGATGTTCTCCACCTGCTGATGGCGAATAATGGCTCGCTTCCCTTCCTTAAGGAGCTCCTGATCGGATACCGCCGTCAACTTGCCATCTGCAGCAAGCTTCTCCACGGCGCAGACGCACTCGGTAAGCTTTTTCGTGTGCGGGGCAGCCAACGCCGCACGCAACGCGGCGAGGGTGTTTTGTTTGGTTTTTAGCGTGTTCGCGATGCGCGCGAGGGGCTCCTCCAGGTCCTTCCGCATCAAATCAGAGAGCGTCTCCTTTGGATGAAGTATTTCACTGATTACACTACTCTGAGAGAGTGCCTCCTGTTGCCCACGCGCGAGTGCTGCCGAAAAGTTGCCCAGAGTCGCCTGCTTGTGGGCCGACTCCACGATGCGATTCCACGCCTCCATGGCGGGAAACCACTTTTTCTCTACCCACGCGAAGAACGGGCTGTGAATGCGTGTCGTGCTATCCTTGCAGCGGCTCTTCTCGTACTCCCCGAACACTTCTTTGGCACGCACCACGTCTCGATGCAGGATACAACGGCGCAATGCCAATATTCGCTGCGCCACCTGCAGCAGGTTCTGCATCACGCGGCGACACTCTTCGAGTGTTTGTCTACTGCCCATGAAGAACTCCTGCACATCCGTAAAGTCGTGGTTTTGGTAACGCTGCTCCACAGCATCCAATGCGGCTTCAACGTCTGTAGCGGCAGCGTTCATATTTTTCTCGATGTCCTCCAACGGGAGGTCTTGCGAAAGCGAGAGATACTCTAGTTTTGCCAACCAGGAAAGAAATGCATTCACGCTATTCTGGAGGACCACGGCGAGTGAGCACTGCGGCGTGGCGTCAGAGGGATCAGCATTTACAGGGCGCAACGTCACAACGGTGTGTGGCACCATGCGTACTCTCTCCGGCGGTATGGGTGCACGCGCTCGATGCGAAAGAGAAGCTGTTACGGACTCTACGTACATAAGGATGCCCTCCAGTTCCTCCAGGGCGTTTGAGATGTTCTGCGAGTTTCCAGGAATGGCGGGGTCCTTCCTCACTAGCCGGCGGCCAAGCGCGGGCACACTGCGCATCTCGTCCGCGGAAAAATGCCTTACGACTGGATCATGCACGTTCTCCTTCTCCGAAGGTCGCTTTCCCCACGCCGGTGACGGAGTCGGGTACGTTGGTGGCCTACTGAATGAAGAGGGGGGTGATGAGGTGGTGACGGCGGTGGCAATATCAGAGGCAACTCCCGTCGCCACACTGCCACCGCTGTTCACTGGAGCCGTTTCCCTCCAGAACATGGCTTAATGTGCACCAGCGTCTCACAAAAGACGGTATCTCTACACACACACACAAGCGGCAAATGCTGAGCAGAAGCAAAATATCAGTAGCGACGCAACACGGCTACTGGTCTATTTCCGCTTCTTGGTTGGTTGGTTGTCTGGCACTACTGCCGCGAGAGAAGCAAAATTAAGAGCAACGACAGCAGCACGTCCCACCCCACTGATCACCAACTCTGTCTGCGTCTGTGTATACACCGTTACTCTGAGCGGTGAGCTCTTTGTGTTGACGTCCCGCCCCACCCCCTCTGTTGTTCTCTCCCTGCCAGAGGCCGAGGCCGAGGAGGAGAAAAAGAAAAAAAAAAAAAAAGACAACCACCAGAATGAAAACAAAAGAACAACAACAAAAACAAAAAAAAAAAAAACAATAACACGGGGTGTAGCCCACTTCTAGTGTGGTGGTTCTCGTGATGAGGTGTCCCTTTGCGTTCTACAGCAAAACCAGAAGAGAAGAGAAGGCAAAGCAGATATGAGGGTCTGTGGGAAGAACTGGGGAAGATGCACGACGCGTGCATTGCAGCACGGAGGGGGAGAGATGATGGGAGCCCGTATAATTATGCGCAAATACAACACGAGCACTTTGAGTGCATCAGCTTGCATGTCTCCATTCAACGTGCCTTGACAATGGTGGGCTGATGGGACGCGGATGCACGAGGCTGAACCACCCACCGACCACACATCACACCGCAAGAAACGGGAAAGCAAGCAAACAAACAAACAAACGATCAGCTACAAGTCTCCACGAGGTGCTGCGCCAGCCTCTTCCCCAGCCGCTACTAACGGTCCAGCATCGCCCCTCATTCCCCCTGCTTCTGCACTGGTGGCGGTCGCAATGTCGCCTTCCGTCAGACGAAAGGGCACTCGAAGGCGGCCCAGCACCTCTCGGCTCTCTCGTGCACCGCGCCAGAACTCCAGACGAGCCTCCCAGCTGGCCAACACGAGACGGTGAAGCGGCTTTGTTACGACACCGCGAAGAGGGGTGCCGTGCGGCAGCGCATCGTGGAGTGGGCAAGATACGACACTGGGCTCCCTACGCGTGGCGGGGACTGCGTGAGAGAGACCAATCTGCTGCTGCTGCTGCTCATTTCCCTCCCATGAACACTTCCCTCCCTCCAAGAAACTGCAGCACATGCTGTAGCCATTCTGGTCGTTCCCTTTATAGTGTACCACACTGTCGTTTAGAGCACGTATCTGCAGTGAAAAGCGGTACGAATCATCTTCACTCGAAACACCATGTCGATCAAATAGGGGATCATCTGCATCTTGCTCCACCTGAAACTCCACACGCACCGTGACATTGCAGCTGGAAGGCAATGTCTTGCTGGCGCCCACCGATTCCGCTCCGCCAGCGGCCTCCTCGAAACTGCAACGTAGATGAGCTGATGCATTTACAACACGAACAGGACCAAATACGCAGTTTTCCGCCACCTTCATGGCTGACGGGGAGAAACGCGTGAGGGAAGAAAATGAACGCATGCAGCGAAAAGACTGCAGCTCCGCCGTCGTAACAGCACGGGCCACATCCACATGAAACGTTGAGAGTGCCACAAAAAACAACAACAACGCCACCACCACCGTGAAGGCCACGGGGCCACATCGTGCGGCAGAACGCATCACCACCGGTAGCACACTTAAGTGGGGAAATCACAGACAGGGGACACGAGACGGAGAAGCCCGAGGTCATACAGACACCAGCAGCAGCAGCAGCAGCAGCAGCAGCAACGAGAAGGACAACATGAGGAGGAGGAGGGGGAGGTGCGGTAGCAGCACTGAGAAGCAAATAAACGAACAACTGATGAGAGAAGCAGAAAGGGAGAAACCCGTGAAAGAGAAAGGGCGGGGAAGTAAATCTAAGTGTATTCATATTGCACCAGGACCATCCAAATGGGGCACAATGCAACGGTGATCAGACGAGATGAGACGGGACGGGGCGGGGGAAAACAAAAACAAGCAACAAAGAGGAGATTTCAAAGTGAAAACATGAGCTACACACACAACAACAACAACAACAACAACAACAAAAGAAAGCCACCTTCGACCACCCTCTTTCTATCATTCATCCACGCAGCACTGAGGCGCAATCCCGAGCGCACGCACGCACGCACGCACGCACGCACGCACACATCAGCAGCATCATCATGAGAGCCACCCCTTCCTCTCCTCTCTCTGCGTGACATCCACGCCTGCATCTGAGTGAAGCATGGGAAGAGGCAATGTGGGGAGGGGAGAGTTCACACGACGAAGCGTCAAAGGACAGAGCAGCGTCTCAGCCATCGAAGCACGAACACACGCCCATGAGCGCATTCAGTTCCCTCACGACCACGTAGAAGCAGCCCGCAACCTCGCAAAGGAACAAGCAATGGAGTAGAAAACAAAAACAAAGACAAAAACAAAAAGTGATTCGTCGTTCCCAAAGCAGGGCTTCCTGTGCATAAACCCTGCTTTTTATTTTTCCCCCCACCATCCACTCCTCATCCCACTCGCACACCGGCAATCCCATTGGAGTAGCGACTCGAGCATTTTTTTAATATTGTTGACTTCACGGGAAACTACAATACTCCTTTGAATACACTTTCCTCCACGCAAAGGCAAAGACAATATATTAAACCACAAAAAAGGGAGGAAAAGAACGACAACAACAACAACAGCAGCAACGACGACAACAAAAGAAAGTTACAAGTTGATGGTTGACGAGACTGGCATTCCAAAACCACCGATCCCGGTGGTCATGCAAGTCCCCAAATCGCTCCCATCCTCATCCGTTGCATCCTCAATAGAAAGACCATGCAGTTCAACTGACACGGCACGCTCGTGGCCTTCCATCCCACTAGACCGCACCCGGACCACCGCAGCAGTTAAAATAGAGAATACATCAGCGATCAGGCACTCCAAGACGGGCAATGTGTGAATTCTCTCGTCGGTTAGGCGCACCTGCAGCGTTGTAAGCCGCATGGGCAAGTCGGGGAGCACGGCCCATGAGAGAATGAAGGCGGGTCGCTTATCACAGACAGCGTCCGCCCCGTCTTTCCTCCGCGCATGCGGTGTCATTCCGTCCCCCATGTTCAGTCTGCGTATCGTGCTATTCCCCCCTTCCTCCTCCTCCTCTTCCCTCTCACAGGTGGCAAATCCGAGAAGAGCCTCGTCCTTGGCATCAAGCGGAGCTCGTTTGCCCGTCGTGTCAGCGACGTAGCCCACAAATGGACTAGACTCTGGGATGCTGAACAGCTTCCACTGCTCGAGGCGCCTCCGTGGACCGGCGATGAACTCTCGGAAGCTGGGCAACGCCTCAAGAAATGCCTCAAATCCGACAGCTGCATCGGGCGCATTGGCACGCTTCACTGTCAGATGGAAAAACACGTTTAGATTGTCGCCCGCAAATCGACTTCCTCGCAGGAGGGTGACACGCGGTGGTTTGATGCTCCGAAAGCGACGGGGTGCATTGTCTTCTCTCATCGCGAAGATTGACTCGGCAGATGCGGATTGCAAGAAGGTCGATGCGGTGTCTACATGGGCCGAGGTCCACCCATCGTCAACAGAGAGCTTCCCCTGTTGCGTCTGGTCAACGAGTGGCGCACTGCTGCCAGTAGAATTCAATGTGTCAATGGTGGTTCCTGCACCACTCTCTCCCTCGCCCTCCTCTTCCTCCACATCACTCTTCCCCTTCTTCTTGGTGCAGTGAATTCTATTCCTTGGCTGAGGGCACGGTCGGCCCCCATTCACGCTTGACAGCATTGGGAGATGATCGTAGATGGAAGGGGTTGACCCCAACAAGTTGCCCTGAAGTGCATTTGGAAGACCACTACTCACTCCAGATTCCTTCTCCCCTTGCCCCCCATGTTGCTCTTGCTCTTCTTGCTGCGAGTTCCTACAATCACCCTTCACCGTGACCCTCTGCGACTCCTCCTCTGCAGTTGCCGGCACGGTTAACTCGGGGACCAATCGTGCAGGACTCCCTCCAACGGGTTTCGACGTCGAGGGGGCGGCCATCGATATCGACGGCGACGGAGACGCCAACACCCTCCCAACACTATTCTGGCGCAGCGAGCAGCCGTCGCAGCGAGGGCCATCGTCACGAAGGAATCCTACACGCTCCACACGCCTCTCATTGTAGTGACGCAGAACGTCATTCTTCCACTTTAGAACACCCATCAGTAGTTCGGCAACGACACGGTACTGCTCCTGCACATAGTAACACGTGGCATACCCACGTACATTGATGACATGCAGTGTCTTTTCAATGTAACGCCTCTCGTCCGCAAGGTCGTCACAAGTGCCACCATCACCACCGAGCAGCAAGTTCAACCCATCACGTGGGGCTGCTACACGGCGTTCCACCTTCTTGATAACGTGGCTCAGGTGAGTGATTGGACGAACGACGCGGAAAAAGTGCATGATAACCATCATTATCGTCAGCACGACCGTCATGATGGCACCATACAAAACGCGCTGGCGGTGACTCCCGAGATACAGAAGGGGAACAAACAGCAGAACATACGAGACACCAAAGATACATCCCTCTACGAACGCCGAGAACAACATGTGAACACGACCCATTTAAAACGCACCGGCCTCAACACTTCTTCGTTTTTTTATTAGTCTTCTTTTTAAATGCCTCCTGTCCTTCCTTTTATACGCATATATATATATAGACACGCTTCCAATGATATCACGAAGAAGCAACTAGCGGCTCCAGCCCCAGGCCAATTGAGTTGCCAAAAGAAGAAACAACCCTCCACCACCACTATTTGTATCTCCCCCATTCAACAACAACAACAACAACAACAAAAAACAAGTGAAGGGGAGGTATGACGCAATCCACACCAGAGTCACTATTAGGGATGGTGGCATCAGTAGACGGAGCAGCAGCAGCAGCGGTTGCAGTGGGATGAAGATTGTAGGCACGGGAAAGAATAGGAGATGGTTGATGTCATGTGTGTGAATGCGATAAACAGAAACAAGAAAAGCTGATGCAATAAACACACCTCCCTGGCAACACCCGCCACCTCAATTGTGGCGCCAGCGTCCAGTACCCCGCCATGCGTCCGCTTCCATAATAATGGGGGGTGACTGGGGGCGGGCGTGTGGCTCTCGGCCACCAGAAGAGAGAGAGGAGCACGCAGTCCCTTC